>SOZL01000004.1:874715-904551 GCA_009733165.1 Naja naja | reverse complement strand
CTCAATCTGCCTGCCTGTTTTGCCTGATTTTGGTAAAATTGCTCTTTTTTATAAAAAAAATCAATATTTATATAAATATTTATAATATTTACATACAAGTGATGCCCAGCCAGTCACATGACCACCAAGCCACACCCACAAATTAGGCCACACCCACAGAACTGGTTAGTGGCCCCTGGGATTTAATGAGTTTCGTGGTCCCTGAGGTCCAAAAGGTTGGTGACCCTGCTCCAACCAACCCAACTAGCAGCCAAAGTAATCACCCAAGCACAAGAGAAGAAAGAACCTCTTGCTGACAATGCAACGGCTTCCAAATTTAAGGAGGCACTACTTACGGATGACTGGCTCCAGGCTAACAAAAACATTTGCTTACTCAAAGATGGTCTAGCCTGGGTAGAGAACAAACTTTACATCCCTGCCAGCCAGAGACTGGACTTCATGAAACAATACCCGCGACTCAAAAAGACAATTCTGGTGGCCATCCCTTAAAAAAGACATTGGAAGCTATGTTGCTAGTTGCCCTATCTGTGCAACTGCAAAAAGAAGACAAGGAAAATCTCCAGGACTTTTACAAACAGTAGCAGAACCTTCAGCACCTTGGAGAGAGATCTCTATGGATTTTATAGTGGAGCTCCCTGAAAGTGCAGAAAATACTGTTATTTGGGTTGTAACAGACCTTTTCTCAAAACAGGTTCATTTTATACACTGCCAGAAGATCCCAACAGCCAAGGCATTAGCAAAGATGTTTTTAGTACACATTTATCGCCTCCATGGAGCTCCCCTACGAATTATCTCAGATAGGGGTGTACAATTCACTTCCACATTTTGGCGGGTGTTTTTAAACCTATTAGGATCCACCCTGGAGTTGTCCTCTTCGAATCACCCCCGGACGAATGGCTCGATAGAGAGAGCCAATAGAATATTAGAACAATATTTAAGATGTTTTATCAACTACCAACAGGACAATTGGACTGACCTTTTACCTTTTGCGGAGGTAGCTTACAATAATTCAGTACACAGTAGCACTGGTTTCACCCCATTTCAGGTAGCCACAGGACAAGAATTCAAACCCATGCCACAGCTACCCACCAAGGAACCTGAAATCCCCTCCCTTAAGGAGTGGATAAACAATTTACAAACCATTTGGCCAGTAGTCAGACTAGCCTTACAAGAGGCTAGAGCTGCTGTTAAAGCTCAAGCTGACAAAAAATGCAGTGAACCTAAACCATTCAAGGTTGGGGACCGCATATATTTATCTACAAAGTTCCTAAAATCATTACAACCCTCTAAGAAACTGGGACCTAAATTCATTGGCCCATTTTCCATCACCAAAATCATCAATCCTGTCACGGTAGAACTCCTACTCCCCAAGACACTTAGACAGGTTCATCCAGTATTTCACTGCAGCCTACTCAAGCCAGAAATCACTTCAAAAATCAGACCCCCTCTTCCCACACCTCCAATTCCCATTACGGTGCACTGGGAACAACATTTTGAAATTAAAGATATCTTTGACTCACACACTCACCGTGGATCCACACAATATTTAGTAGCTTGGAAACACCTTCCCTCCTCCCAAAACGAGTGGGTAGCCAAGAAACATGTAAAAGCCCCCACCTTACTATGGAAGTTCCACCTGAGATACCCTCACATCCTAAGTCATAATTGTAACACATGGTTTATGTCTTCCAGGTGGACTTCTCATTTTTTTGAGGACAATATGTCAGATCCGTGTATCTGCCATTCTTCAATGGAAGAAGGGGGTTGTGAGATTTAAGATCCCCAAATAATTATACAAATACTCACAACACGAAGACAAGTGTAGGGCCCGTTCCCATCCCGACATCGTGTCAATGGCACTCCATTCCGGCAAAGGGACTATGACTGCCGTGGCAGCACTCTGTTTCCACAGCGCTCCGTTTCGGTGCACGGTTCATTCCAGCATGACGGCATCCTGCTGTGTGGAGTGGAGGCGGCGTTACGGCTGCGCGTATGGCCACCGCGTTCTGCCTGTCATCAGCTGGTGGGAGGGGAAAGATTCACGACTGCACCAGCTGCTGCCGGTAGTCCAGGGAACTGATGTATTGCTTTGCTGCGAAGGGCTGAGGGAGGGGTTAACTAGAGCGTTTAGGCACGGGGTGGAGGCTCATGGGTGTAGCTACAGGGCGCGGTACTGTTATTATCTGTTAATTGGGGGGAGGGTATAAAGTCAGTGTGGAGAGGTGATTGCTCTCAATGCTGACTTTAAACAGATTCTTGTTACTGTTACTACTGCATGTCATCTGGAAAGCCTACATTAAACCTTATCATCATGTTTCACTATTTGTGAGTAACGTGATTTATGGAAAGTGTGTCCAGTGTCTGACAGGCTGTGACAGAAAGTCAGTGTTCACCTAACGTTTACTTTTCTTGCATCTTCTGAGGTTGTGGAGTGTAGTGTTTGAGAGTTGAGATTATGGCAGAGGGAACAGAGCCTAGTTTGTCAGTAGAAGAAGGGTTGTCAGTGGGAGAAGATACAGAAGTAGCCGAGGAAGCGAAAGAGGAAACAAGTAAAGCCCATTTGGCAAAGGAAGATGAGAAAAATGAAGGGCAGTTAAGGCCAAGTCCTGCTCCATTAGTAGTACGACCAAAAACTTCTAGACATATGAAGGAGGTTAGGTTAAGCGAACCTAGTAGAAAGAAGGGGGATGAAACATCTGAAGAGGAGAAACAATACCCCCCCTAAGTGGCAGATGAAAAGATGGCCTGGAATGGATGACAGCCAATGGACTGCACCCGGAAGTGAGACATTAGATATGTTAAGGATGCAGTTTGTTTATTTAACATTAAGGGATCCACCAAGCAAAGAGGACGTACGTTAAAAATATGGTTATATTACGAGTAATGACCCATTGTACAGTTCCAGTCCCATGGGATCCCAGGGGAGAGATACTGGAAGGGGTGTGGAGAGTTTATCATTAAGATATAAACCGGGGAGCCGGGACATGCCTCAGTCTAGCAGACATCAAAGGGAGGGTAGTTGTCTGATATGCAGGACTGGGAACTGGAACATTCATCAGGAAACAGACAGCAGCAACGCCCATATACGATTTCTTCAGGTGTGGATCAAAGTGAACGACAACTGATACCACCTTGGGGAGAGCCATTGCCAGGGAGGAAGGGTCCCCCTCCTTTGAACATAACGTTTGATGGCAAGGCTAACAGGGTAGCCGTATTTTTAAGCCAGATCATTAATCATTTTGATTTGTATGGACAATGTTATCCATCACATTGGTCGATGGTGGTTGCTGTTACGAATGTCTTGGAGGGTGAGGCCGATGATTGGGCTGCGGATTTGCATCAACAACGATCCCATGAATTAAGCGATATTGGACTTTTTCTGGCAGCTCTAAGGGCGCGATTTGAGGATTGGTCTACTGAACAACAGGCGGAGGATGATTTGTTGATTATAAAACAGGCTGGTAGACCCCCTCGCGAGTATGTACAGGACTTCCGACGTCTGGCTGGGAAAGTACCGTCCTGGCCTGAACGCTTGTTGATCCATGTATTTCAAGATGGATTAGATCCCAAGTTAAGTCAGGCCCTGTTTGTATAGGGGTATACCAAAATCCATCCAAGAATGGTATCAGAGTGCTATAGAGCTGGATGCTGGTCTGCAAAGTCTACAGCCGAAAAAGGAAATGTCCTCAGTTCTGCGGAAACTGGGAGAACAAACAATGAGGTCAGAGCCAAGATGATCACCTCTGTTCCAAAGTAGGGGAGGAAGAGGAACTGTCAGATGTTTCCATTGCAACCAGCCAGGACATAGAGCCAGGACTTACCTTCATTCAATACTAGTAAATCAAGATCGAAGATCGGGTCCATTGCAGAATGGTCAAGGAGGTTAGTGGCCAAAGGTCCCAGTGGAGGGGATTTGGAAGAAAGAATAGAATGTCCAGTGACTGAGAGAACCGAATACAAAGTAGAAGATGTGGGTATGGATGGCCCAATGGTAAGTATGCCTATTCATCCATTCATGATTCATGTTACACTGTGGAATATGCGTACCAATCAAGGGACCGAGTTGGGGGGCACTAATTGACTCTGGGCGTACCCGGTGTCTTATCACGCAAGTAATGGTAAATAAATTGGGCTTACAGATGATACAATTAGGTTTGAACAGGTGGATGGGTCTGTTTTGGGTGGGGTGCCGGCCACACATTGAACAGAATACGTTAAAATGGTGATGGGAGAGCATTGGGAGTGGATATCATTTGTGGTGGTGTCCCATATGTCTGAGGCTTTGATATTGGGCCTGGCACGGTTGGATAAGTGGCAGCTGACTATTAGGTGGGAAGGGGTTTTTCAGAAAATCCAATTAGCCATGGGACCATTTCCTCTGCCCCTATCAGATGATCAGCCCAACGGTTCTGCTAAGAAACTTAGAAATGCAGACGCTAAGATGCTTATGAATGAATACACCTTAGACAGACGTTATCCAATGGAGTATCAAGATCTAGCTGCGGTGTTTAATGAGGAAGGAACTGATTGTCTACCACCCCATAGAGCGACCGATTGTGCAATTGAACTAGTTCCAGGAGCACAGTTGCTCAAACCACGTATGTATTCTATGACTCCTAAGGAAATGGAAGAAATGAGATCATATATCGATAAAAATCTTAAAAGAGGATTTATTACACCAGGAAGATCCCATATAGCTGCTCCTGTATTATTTAGAGAAAAGAAGGATGGAGGGCTGCATCTATGTGTGGATTTCCAGGGTCTTAACGTGATATGTGTTGAACCCTTATACCCACTACCCTTAATAAAAGACTTATTGGCCACTTTATCCCAAGGACACATATTTACCAAGCTCGATTTGCAGGAAGTGTACTATCGTGTACATATTTGTGAGGGGGATGAATGGAAAACTACTTTTAACTGTCCATTGGGCAGTTATCGTTTCAACGTCATGCCATTTGGTTTGCAAGGAGCTCCAGCTGTATTTATGCAGCTTATAAATGAGGTGTTACATGATTATTTATATAGAGGAGTATTGGTCTATTTAGATGACATTTTGATATATTCAAACAGCAAAGAAGAGCATGTAAAACTCGTAAGACAGGTACTGAAGAAATTATTGGATGCACAGCTCTATGTGAAGCTTTCCAAATGTGAATTTCATTCAACAGTTAGATTATCTCAGCTATCGAATTTCAGAGAATGGAATTGAAATGGATCCGAATAAAGTACATACAGTGTTGGAATGGCAAACAGCTGAGTCCTTAGGGAGAAGGGCGGCATACAAGTCTAAATAAATAAATAAATAAATAAATAAATAAATAACAACAACAACAACAACAACAACACCTACTACCAGGAAACAGCTGCAGAGTTTTCTGGGATTTGCCAACTTCTATCAGCAGTTTATTCCAAAATTTGCTGATACTGTGCTCCCATTGACTGATTTGCTGAAAACTAAGAATATCAAATACGAACAAACAAACAAACTAAAACTAAAAGGATATTACTTTGGACGAACGATTGTCAAAAAGCATTTAATATGTTAAAGAACATGTTTGCTAAAGAACCGGTTTTAAAACATCCAGATACCAATCATCCATTTATCGTTCAAGCTGATGCAAGTGACGTGGCGGTAGGAGCCGTGTTATTACAAAAGAATAGGGAGGGGTGTTTACAACCATGTGCATATACATCCTGAAAATTAAATGCAATGGAATGGAATTGGGCCATCTGGGAGAAAGAAGCATTTGCTGTATGGTGGGCCCTACTTACTTGGAGACATCTTTTGGAGGGTGGGTTACACCCTTTTGATGTATGGACAGACCACAAAAATCTGGAAGCTCTTCAGAATCCAAGACGGTTATCCCCAAAACAGGTTTGATGGGCATTATATTTCTGACGCTTTAATTTTAATCTGAAATATGTTCCGGCTGGAAGAAATTTTATGGCTGATGCCCTGTCATGATTACCACAGTTTAAAAGTCAATGAGAAGAAGTGGTACAACCACTTATTCCACCTGTGGACTGAATAAATTCATTAGCAACAAATATTCTGACAGCAAATTTCCCAATCGAAGTACAGAAAGATCCCTGGTTGTCTTTACATAAAGATCAGGTTGACATGAAAGATGGGGTAGCTTGGAGAGGTACAAAAGTATATGTTCCAGAAGCGTTAAGATGTATTGTCTTAAACGGCTGCCATAATGCCAAACAAGCTGGGCATCATGGTTTTCTGAAGATGTTACATTTGACTAAAAGACCATTTTGGTGGCCATCCATGAGAAGAGATGTTGAACAATATGTGAGGGGGTGTCCCATTTGTGCAACCACTAAAATCCTTATTGGTAAACCTTCTAGCTTAATACAAACTGTGGCAGAGCCTACAAGACTTTGGCAGGATATTGGGATGGATTTCATAGTTGACTTACCAGATAACCGAGGATATACTGTTATCTGGACAATAATTGATTTATTCTCAAAACAGGCTCATTTTATTCCCTGCAAAGGCTTACCGACAGCAAGGCGGCTGGCTGATTTATTCATAAAACATATATGCAGATTACATGGTGTGCCCAGAAAAATAATTTCAGATAGGGGAGTACAGTTCACTGCGAAAGTTTGGCGTGACTTCATACAACTTATAGATTCATCCCAAGGACTCAGTACAGCTTATCATCCATGTGCAACTGAAAGAGCCAATGCTGCCATTGAACAGTATTTAAGATGCTATGTAACCTATCAACAAAGTGATTGGGTGAATACAATACCATTTGCTGAAGTGTCACATAATACCGTTCATAGCAGTACTGGATATACCCCTTTACAAATAGTAAACGGGATGGAATTTACTCTGATACCAGAGTGGCCGCATATGCCTGAGGAAACAATCACTGCTATGAAATGGACTGAAAATATAAAGGATCGCTGGAAAGAAGTACATTGAGCATTAGCCAAAACAACTGAAATGTATAAAAAACAGGCGGACAAAAAGAGGTCAGAACAGGCAACCTTAGAGGTTGGAACCTGGGTATATCTCTCCACCAAATATATCAATTTAGGGATTGCTAGTAAAAAATTAGGACCAAAATATATTGGGCCCTTTAAAATAATTGAAATAATCAATCCAGTTACAGTGAAGTTATGACTACCGTCCCGATTTAAGAGAATCCATCCCATATTTCATTGTAGTTTACTAAAACCAGCTGATATGACCAGACTCGAACCCAGATTTAAAATGCCCAGGGCCTATCAGGGATGACCATTATGAGGTGGATGGTATCCTTGATTCCCATAGACGTCAGGGGCTACTGCAGTATATTGTTAGATGGAAAGGGTATCCATTAGCGGATGCCTCATGGGTTCCCTGTACAGACGTGGCAGCGCCCAGATTAAAAACTAAGTTCCACCATCTTCATCCAATGAAGCCTGGTGGGAGCCTCTAAGGTAGTTCGGTAGGGAGTACATATGAAGGGAATATGCTAATTCTGTCACTTGTTTTGTAGGATGAACCTTGGTAGAGGGGGCGGTATGTCAGGCCCGTTCCCGTCCTGACATTGTGTTGATGGCGCTCCATTCCGGCAAAGGGACTATGACTGCTGTGGTGGTGCTCTGTTTCCACAGTGCTCCATTCCGGTGCACGGTTCATTCCGGCATGACGGCATCTTGCTGCGTGGAGTGGAGGCAGCGTTACGGCTGTGCGTATGGCTGCTGCATTTCGCTTTCCTGTTGGTGGGGTGGCGGCATGTCGGCTGCGTGCATGGCCACTGCATTCCGCCCTGTCATCAGCTGGTGGGAGGGGAAAGATTCATGATTGCACCAGCTGCTGGTGGTGGTCCAGGGAACTGATGTATTGCTTTGCTGCGAAGGGCTGAGGGAGGGGTTAACTAGAGCGTTTAGGCACAGGGTGGAGGCATGTGGGTGTAGCTACAGGGCTCGGTACTGTTATGTGTTAATTGGGGGAGGGTATAAAGTCAGCATGGAGAGGCGATTGCTCTCAACGCTGACTTTAAACAGATTCTTGTTACTGTTACTACTGCATGTCATCAGGAAAGCCTGCATTAAACGTTATCATCATGCTTCACTATTTGTGAGTAACGTGATTTATGGAAAGTGTGTCCAGTGTCTGACAGGCTGTGACAAGAAGTCTCTGGTTCACAATTTCAAAGGTTTATTGAAAGAAAGAAAAGTATTGGATTGAGTACAAGGAGAGCAAATTTCATTACTTAAATTTTACATTTTATACCCCTGCACACAACACGCCACACCTAGAAATCCCTCCCCTTGCACCCCCTTATTTTCTATATGCTAAACTACCAACTTGGAGTCAGCATGACATTGTTTCCTGTGCTTCAGTGTCTTATCTTATACTTACTGTTGGGCTGTCGGGCTTTACCTTGGATGGATGTTCTTATCTTATTTACTCTTCATAGCCCCGGGCAAATCTTCCTGTTTTCTTAGCAATATATTATGTATCTATGGAATGTATCATGTATCTGTGAATGACCGGGCTAGGGTCTCGGCGCCTCCTTGGCTAGGGTGATAATTTCTTTCAGTAGAAACAACAAAAGGGAGGGGGTTTTATGCAAAGACAAAGAAAGCTGGCAAGAGCATCAGAAAGAAGTGGAAGAATCTTCTATTTTATATACAAAATGAACCAAAGAATTTTCTAATCCTGCTGTATACAGTTCATTATAAAAGAGTAACTTATAATTTTTCTCTCGGGGAGGGGGAGTGTTGATACAGCTAATTCTTTTCCATTTGATGTAACCTAAATATTCTAATGCTTGCACTGAATCTGTATGACCTTTTACACGATTTATAACCATTGCCTGGCGCCCCAGATGCCTGGAAAACTCTCACCTCTTGGAGAGATGGTAAGAGGAGAAGGGTAATATAGTACCTATATTTCAATTTTATGAGATACCTAAATCAGAACAATTTTTAGTAATATGGACTGAATTCACTGCAGTATATTATTCCATTATATGATTTCTATTGTGTTGATCATGATTCTTGATGTTCTTTTGCAGCTTATGTTTAATAGTGATTGTTAATCTTTGACAAGATATTATATATACCAATATCACATATTTAACTATTTTCAATTACAACTACTCAATGGGATAATAGAAAGGTATAACCTTGACAACATTTTAAAATCCCTGGTTTATTTATTTGTATTATATTCTTTTATTCTTATGTTCTCTTTTGTATTTGTTTAGGTATTTTCTTTAAAATGTCCAATAAATAATTTATAAAACAGAAAGAAACAAATAAAGATCAACTGTATACTTCCAATTAGTTCATGCAGCTGTATGAAGTCCAGAAACCCTAAATTCCTGCTTTAATTGCATCTCTCTAGCTCTACTTACCAACATGGAGTTGTTCAAGCATGGACTATCAGCCTCAGCCAGCATAGTAAGGGTGTCAGTGTTCCAAAGA
This sequence comes from Naja naja, assembly GCA_009733165.1. NCBI lineage: Eukaryota > Metazoa > Chordata > Lepidosauria > Squamata > Elapidae > Naja > Naja naja. The sequence goes on along the minus strand of SOZL01000004.1, from coordinate 895,107 downwards.
TTATCCATTCCAGCCAGTAACTCCAAGACAACCATAATCTCAAAGTACTTTTTATTGAATAGAAATTTGGCACCTCTGTGGAATTCCGAAACTAAAGTTTCCCCTGGACTTCCCACACTATCTCAACCTACAACCCATCCCCCTTTGTTTTCATCATCACATCACATGAACCAAACCGCAAAGTAAGTTCCATTTCTTTCTACGCCACATGCTTTAACCTTGAACTATCAAAAGAATTTTATTTTGTCTACTAAGAGCTACTCAATACACATCAGCCTGCTCCCACTTTCTCCCGCTAGGTGGCAGCAATGAATCATGATTGCATAGCTGACAGGCATCCCCCCTTGAAAATTTAATCTCCTATAAGAAAAACAAAACACAACACACCCAGGGGCTAATGCGATCTCCTTAACACCCTCTCCCCCCTCCAAGAGGAACCTTTGGTTTCTTGGGGAATTCCTTGTGGAATTGGTTAACCAATCTATCTGCATGTACATCCCAACTTTTTACCCAAGTAGCATCTGATATAGGGTAACCCTTCCATAATACCAAGTATTGTAACTGTCCTCGGTGTAATCTAGAATCAAGGATTTTCTTGATCTCATACTGTGTCTCACCCTGTATGATTAAAGGTTTAGGGGGAGTGATTGGTATTGGTCTTGTCATTGATGTAGCAGCTGGTTTTAATAAACTACTATGGAACACTGGGTGTATTTTTCCCAATAACCGTGGAAGACTCAATTGGACTGTGACTGGATTGATTATTTTTGAAATTGGGAATGGACCTAAGAATTTAGGCCCCAACTTCTTACTATGAAGTTTCAATCTAAGATATTTGGTTGACAAATATACTTTGTCTCCTACTTTAAATGGTGGTTGGAGGGATCTATGTTTGTCTGCCTGTTTTTTGTAATCTTTTGCAGCTTCGGTCAAAGCTTTTTTCTTATTCTCCCAACCTGTTTTTAATGAGTTCATCCATTCTGTTACAGACATGAATGTAGGGGGTTCTCTAGGTAATTCTGGCATAGGGACAAATTCTATGCCAGTGTTGAATTGGAATGGAGTCAACCCTGTGCTGCTATGTACTGCATTATTATAAGCAACCTCTGCAAATGGTAATAAGTCCGGCCAGTTTTCTTGTTGATAATTTACATAGCATCTGATGTATTGTTCCACCATGGCGTTGGTCCTCTCCGCTGCTCCGTTGCATGCCAGATGTAACACTGAGGATAATCCTTGGGATGACCCAATAGATTTTAAAAACTCCCTCCAGAACTTAGCGGTAAATTGTACCCCTCTATGTGAGATTGTTCTACGAGGTACTCTGTGTAGCCTATAGATATGCTTCACAAACAGTTTTGCAAACTTTTTTTGCAGATGGGAGACCTTTACAGGCTGTAAAGTGGGTCTGCTTAGAGAATAAGTCTATAACAATCCAAATGATTGTATTCCCTCCACTCTCAGGTAATTCTACGATAAAGTCCATTGAGATTTCTTCCCACGGCTGTGTTGGTTCAGCTACTTGTTGGATGAGGCCAGGGGGTTTTCCAGTTGTGTTTCATCATGGCACAAATTGAGCAGCTTTTCACATAGTCCTCAACATCAGATTTCATTTTTGGCCACCAGAGCTGTCTTCTGACTAAATGTAGGGTTTTTAAGAACTTGAAGTGTCCCCCCAGCCGCGAGTCGTGGCTACACTTTAGTACCATTAGTCTTAGATTTGTGGGTACATAACATTTAGTCCCCTTCCAAGCCAGTCCATCATTCATTGTCAATTCGGTTTGATGCTCCAGGAACCAGGGATCGATTAATAGGGCTGCTTTCAACTCGGTTGTCAGTTTGTCTTCCAGGCGTTTGGGGTTGTGGTTGGCTTGGCCTCGAGTGGTTACTTGGCCTGCTGATTGAGCTTCTGATATCAGAGCCTGCACTATTTCCTCTCGACGATTGTCAAATTGGGGTTTCCTGGACAGGGCATCTGCCAATATGTTTTTCCCTCCGGGGATATATTTCATGTTGAAGTTGAACCACTTGAAGTATTGAGCCCAGCGGACTTGTTTAGGTGATAGCTTCTGATGTGTATTTAGAGCCTCGAGGTTCTTGTGATCAGTCCACACCTCAAACGGCTCCTTAACCCCTTCAAGGAAATGCCTCCAAGTCAACAAAGCCCATCGTACTGCAAATGCTTCTTTCTCCCAAACTGCCCATCTTCGCTCTGTGTCTGTCAGCTTTTTGGACACATACAGGTGAAACTCGAAAAATTAGAATATCGTGCAAAAGTTCATTTATCACTTTCCGATCGCCCTGTTCGCTCTCATAGGAGGGGCCTCCTTGGGGTGCCATCAGTCAGATATTGTAGGCATGTCCCCAGGGCTAGGGCCTTTCTGTGGGAGCACCTGCCCTTTGGAATCAGCTCCCCATCTCTCCGTTTGGCCCTGACCTCCGCCTCCCTTCCGCGGGACCTGAAGACTTGGTTGTTCCAACGGTCGGCCTTGAATGACCCAGGGGTTGGGTTTATTTTAATTTTATTTGGCTTGTTCATTGTTTAATTGTGTTTTTATTGTAAATTTTCTGTTTTATGTTCACGCCCCTGAGTCCTTAGGGAATAGGCTGCTACATAATAATAAATAAATAAATAAATAAATATTTCAGTAATGCAACTTAAAACGTGAAACCAATATATGAGATAGACTCATTACATGCAAAGCAAGATAGTTCAAGCCGTGATTTGTCATAATTGTGATGATCATGGCTTACAGATCATGAAAACCCCAAATCCACAATCTCAGAAAATTAGAATATTGTGAAAAGGTGCAATATTCTAGGCTCAAAGTGTCCCACTCTAATCAGCTAATTAAGCTGTAACACCTGCAAAGGGTTTAAATGGTCTCCCAGTCTGGTTCAGTAGAAATCACAATCATGGGAAAGACTGCTGACCTGACAGTTGTGCAGAAAACCATCATTGACACCCTCCATAAGGAGAGAAAGCTTCAAAAGGTCATTGCAAAAGAAGTTGCATGTTCCCAAAGTGCTGTATCAAAGCACATTAATAGAAAGTTATGTGGAAGGGAAAAGTGTGGAAGAAAAAGGTGCACAAGCAGCAGGGATGACTGCAGCCTGGAGAGGATTGTCAGGAAAAGGCCATTCAAAAGTGTTGGGGACTTTCACAAGGAGTGGACTGAGGCTGGAGTCAGTGCATCAAGAGCTACCACACACAGATGGATTCTGGACATGGGCTTCAAATGTCATATTCCTCTTGTCAAGCCGCTCCTGAACAACAAATGTCAGAAGCGTCTTACCTGGGCTAAAGAAAAACAGACCTGGTCTGTTGCTCAGTGGTCCAAAGTCCTCTTTTCTGATGAGAGCAACTTTTGCATCTCATTTGGAAACCAAGGACCCAGAGTCTGGAGGAAGAATGGAGACACACACTGCAAGATGCTTGAAGTCCAGTGTGAAGTTTCCACAGTCTGTGTTGATTTGGGGAGCCATGTCATCTGCTGGTGTTGGTCCACTGTGCTTCATTAAGTCCAGGGTTAACACAGCTGTCTACCAGGAGATTTTGGAGCACTTCATGCTTCCTTCCTCAGACTAGCTTTATGGGGATGCTGACTTCATTTTCCAGCAGGACTTGGCACCTGCCCACACTGTCAAAAGCACCAAAACCTTTTTCAATGACCGTGGGATTACTGTGCTTGATTGGCCAGCAAACTCGCCTGACCTGAACCCCATAGAGAATCTATGGGGCATTGCCAAGAGAAAGATGAGAGACATGAGACAACAATGCAGAAGAGCTGAAGGCCGCTATTGAAGCATCCTGGTCTTCCATAACACCTCAGCAGTGCCACAGGCTGATAGCTTCCATGCCACACCACATTGAGGCAGTAATTGCTGCAAAAGGGGCCCAAACCAAGTACTGAGTACATATGCATGCTTCTACTTTTCAGAGGTCCGATATTGTTCTATGTACAATCCTTGTTTTATTGATTGCATGTCATATTCTAATTTTCTGAGATTGTGGATTTGGGGTTTTCATGAGCTGTAAGCCATAATCATCACAATTATGGCAAATCACAGCTTGAACTATCTTGCTTTGCATGTAATGAGTCTATCTCATATATTAGCCTTTTAAGTTGCATTACTGAAATAAATGAACTTTTGCACGATATTCTAATTTTTTGAGTTTCACCTGTATATTTTCTTCTAACTCTTAAGGGCTTAGCCTTTTCAACAGAAGTCCCCTCTGATTCACCCAAGTTACTTGGATATTACAATTTCTTTAGAATACAAAGAGCACCCTTAAAAGAAACCATGGCAATCAAGATCAGGATGCCATCCTATAGAAAGCAGCACCTGGGGTGTGGAATAAAGTAGTGGTCCTAGGTGAACTCAATTTATATCTCAACTGAATAGCACTAATTCAGAAAATTAAATTTGGTTCCATGATTATTTTAAAAAAGAACAAGGCAACCATGTATAAACTGGTAAGATACTTGTTGAGAATTCCAGGACTAAAATCAGAGAAAGGTTTCTCAACTTCCTCCCAATGTATCCTTAATTGTACTAAAATTCAAAGCAATACCTTATTTCATTCAGTGTACCCAACCACATACTGGTGTTCTGTAAAGTCTATAATCCTTGTCTGCAAAGGACAAAGCTTAAAAAATAGAGGTAGTTAAGAGACTCACTACTAGAAAAGAAGAAAAAATATCCTCTGAATCAATTTGCAACTGCAAATTCTTCATCTGACGTTATCTATGGTAGTTGTGCAATGCTTGTGGTTCAAAGGCAAAAAAGTGCTTTGGGATGCATAAGTGTGCATACCTTAAATCAAACATTTATTTTTCCCAGAATCACACAGTAGTTCTAGAGGGAAGCTGCAAGATTTCAGGAAAAAAAGTTATTTTCAGAAGCACCTATTTCCATTGGGATTCAAAATGCTGCATAATGCTGGTTTGTAGAGGTTGATTACTTGCCTTCAAGTCGGTGTTGACTCTTAGCCACTACATAGATTTTCTCCATGACAATCTGTCCCTAACTTGGTCTTTCATGTCTTCCAATGGTAGGGGAAAAAATATGTAAAGCAGGTGGCTGAATCTGTGATGGTCAAATTCTTCAGGTGAATACAAGAGAAAATGAATAGCCATATGGCTGAATGTTAATTCTGTCTTTAGCCAAAAAGAAGGATGGAAAGAATATGGAAGGATGGAGAACAGAAAAGACATCGCTGGGACATCAGGACAGTTTTAGCTTACTAAAATGAAAAGAAAATCTGGAAAACTGCATAATAAAGGAGGATCAGAGAGAGAAAACCCTCCCTTTTATTTACCATACTCTACACATATAATACTTTTTTGCACATGAAGTATGAACTGAAGATTGAGTTTAAAAGTACACACAAAATTTACACTTTGAATTTTGCAAACTTTCTACACTTTGCAGAATGGAGAAAAACAGTAGTTTTTAATGTAATGTGGCATATTATAGGTAGTCCTCAACTTATGACCACAATTGGGACTAGAATTTCCATTGCTAAGCAAGGTTGTGGTTAAGTGAGTTACACCCAGTTTTACAAGCTTTTTGCCATGGTTAAGCCAATCACTGCAGTTGTTAAGTGAATCATGGAGTTATTAAGTGAATCTGGCTTCCCCCACTGAGTTGTCAGAAGCCAGCTGGCAAGGTCACAAATGGTGATCAGATGGCCCTAGAACGCTGCACCTGTTACATGCCACTTGCCAAGCACCCAAATTTTGATCATATGAGTGTGGGGATGCTGCAAGTAGTAAGTGTGAGGATTGGTCATAAGTCACTTTTTCCAGTGCTGTTGTAACTTTGGCTATAACAAATGGTTGTAAACTGAGGACTACCTGTATTAAACTTAATGATTCCCTCCCTTTCAGCTTCCAATTATGACATCACTCCCTCATCAAGTTTAAGGCATATTCAGCAGCAGTGTGTTTCCCAAAATATTGCAGCTTTTCTTCTCTATAATATGAAAGCAGTTAAAAGTCCAAGTTTTATTTATGAATGATCTATAGCAGAGGTCTCCAAACTTGACAACTTTAAGACTTGTGGACTTCAACTCCCAGAATTCGTCAGCCAGCTATGCTGGCTGAGGAATTCTGGAAGTTGAAGTCCACAAGTCTTAAAGTTGCCAAGTTTGGGGACCCCTGATCTATAGCAACTGTCACAATTCCCTGTACTTCTCAATTTCTGGCATGCCTCTCCCTTTGAAAACTGTTAATTTAAAATAACTGGGATTGGGCCAAGATGGAGATATGTTACTAAGAAATTATGTCTCTCCATAATTCTAAATTATGAAATCTTGGAGCATAATACAGTCTCCAGTGAAACGTTTCACAAAGATCTACAAGTGGGAGAGGGAGCAAAAAAAATTGAAATAGAAAATGAATTAGTATGAAACTACTAAAGCAAAAAATGAAAACAGAAGAATTAAAAATAAGTATTGAGGAATGCTGCAAGAAGTCTTTTCAAACACTGAAAATAGTGTTTTATCATATAAGACAGGGCTATCAAACTCGCAGCCTGTAGGCCGGATGCGTCACACGCTGGCCACACCCACACCCGGTTTACCCAAGGGGAAAAAAAGTCACAATTCATCATGTGATGCTGCTGTGACACCATGAGTTTGACACCCCTGATATAAGAGGTAACAGCATTTACAGTCATGTGAAAAAGAAACTACACCCTCTGAGTTCTATGGTTTTATGTATCAGGATGTAATAAAAATCATCTGGTCCTTAGCAGTTCCTAAAAATAGGTAAATTCAACCTCAGATGAACAATAACATATGACATATTATACCATGTCATCATTTATTTTACAAAAAGAAAGCCAAAATGGAGAAGCCAAGTGTGAAAAACTAAGTATACCCTTACTGCTTCCATAGGTATGAAGAGGCTAAGTAGCAGCCAAGTGCTGCTAATCAAGTGTCCTTGATCAATTGATCACCAAGTGTGACTACCTCTATTAAAGCCAAAGTTTTAGGAGTTTGCTGGTGTCTAGCATTGAGGTGTGTGTTAACACAATGCCAAAGAGTATGGGCATCAACAATGATCTTAGAGGAGCAATTGTTGCTGCCCATTAATCTGGGAAAGGTTATAAGGCCATTTCCAAACAATTTAAAGTCTATCATTCTACAGTGAGGAAGATTATTCACAAGTGGAAAACACTGAAGACAGTTGCCAATCTTCCCAGGAGTGGACATCCCAGCAAATTCACCCTATGGTCACACTGTGCAATGCTCAGAGAAATTGCTAAAAATCCGAGTTACATCTTGGACTCTACAGACCTCGGCATGTTAAAGTTCACAACAGTACAATTAGAAAAAGACTGAACAAGTATGGTTTGTTTAGAAGGGTTGCTAGGAGAAAGCCTTTTCTCTCTAAAAAGAACATGGAAGCACAACTTAGGTTTGCAAAGTTGCATCTGAACAAATCAAAAGACTTCTGGAACACTGTCCTTTGGACAGTTGAGACCAAAGTGGAGATGTTTGGCCATAATGCACAGTGCCATGTTTGGCAAAAACTAAACACAGCATATCAGCACAAACACCTCATACCAACTGTTAAGCACAGTGGTGGAGGGGTGATGATTTGGCCTTGTTTTGCAAGCCACAGGAACTGGGCACCTTGCAGTCATTGAGTCAACCATGAACACCTCTGTATACCAAAGTATTCGAGAGTCAAAAGTGAGGCCATCTGTCCAAGAGCTAAAGCTTGGCTGACATCGGGTCATGCAGCAGGACATTGATCCCAAGCACACTAGAAAATCTACAACAGAATGGCTGAAAAATAGAATCAAGGTGTTGCAAATGGCCCAGTCAAAGTCCAGACCACAACCCAATTGAAATGCTGTGGTGGGAACTCAAGAGAGCTGTCCACAAACCTCAATGAACTGAAGCAGTTGTTCTGACCCAAGCCTTGTTCAAATTAAACAAACATAAACTGTGTATAAAAGCAAACCTTTTTTAATAAGGCGCTGGGAATTCTTTGCATTCCCAGCCAAGAGTCATTTAAACCTAATTGTCTGAGATAAAAGCAAGCCCTTTCAAGGTTGTAAAAGGCTGCCAAGAACAGAAGTCTAATTACTGATAAATATCAACAGACAGAAATTTCAAAAACAAACCGGAGTTCGCAGGGCTTCAATGAGGACTCAGAGTCTAAAGAACTTCTTTGCTTCCTGCAAAGAGCACATCGCCGAGGGCTGGTTTTTATCCCTTATGGGAGGGGCCATCACCTTCCAGCCTTACTCCCAAGTTGCCCTTGCTGCTTCAGCTGCTCTTTCCTTTGAGCAGCCCTGCGCACACGTGCACTGTGCACAGGCTCCCCGGGGTCCTCTGCTTCACTGCTGCCAGGCTCCAAAAGCTCTGAAGGCAGCACCCCACTCTCCGATAGTCCTGGCCCCATCCCTGCATCAGACACAGGACCCTTGTCCAAATCCTTGCCAGACTCCTTGACTGGTTCCCTTTCATCCTTGCTGTTAGAGACCTCTGCTGTCCACACCTGCTGCTGGCGAACCACAACAGCAATGTTGTAAAGAAGAGTGGGTCAAAATTCCTTCACATAGATGTGAGATTGATGAAGTCATACAGAAAATGATTACTTCAAGTTCTTGCTGCTAAATGTGGTTCTACAAACTATTGAATCATAAGGTGTACTTAGTTTTTCACACATGGCTTCTCCATTTTGGCTTTCTTTTTGTAAAATAAATGACATGGTATAATATGTCATGTGTTGTTCTGCATCTGAGGTTGTATTTACCTACTTTTAATAATGGCTAAGAACCAGATGGTTTTTACTTCGTAAAAGTAAAAATGTAAACTTACTTTTTACTGATATGTAAAACCATAGAACTCAGAGGGTGTATTTGCTTTTTCACATGCCTCTACCTTTTAAAGATTGAGAAAAATAAACCTATTCAAATTTCCTTCACTTTAGTATTAAATACCTTCCACCCCAAGAATTTAAGAATTACGAAGTGTATGGTTTTTATTTTATTTTAGCGATTCACTCAGGCTGTATGAACTTTAACAAAAAGACACTTTCCATTCTTGAGAGAAAATTAAAAAGAAATTCATTCCATCCACAAGTCAGTGGACTCATGGACACTACAGCAACGTAGTTCAGCTAAGGTTTGAAAGGTGAACATAAACAGCAAGGGGCTTTTCACAGTAAACCAGGAAACAGCTTACCCTTGGAAGAATGTAGCATCCTGCCTTTTCACGTAAAGGAACTATAAATAAGGGTGAAAATATTCCAAGACTTATATAACAAAGTTCTCCTAATTATGTATAAAAGGCATGTAGACATCATCTCACAATTATTGAAATTTGGAAGGCAAGGGAAAAACAAAACATGCATGGACTTTGCAATACTGAGATTAGATCTACATAAGCTGTAGAATGAGCTGGCTAAGTGACTGAAGGTATTGACCTGCACTTTTGGTCCACATGTGGATTTCTCCACCTGCTATCTGAAACAGTACAGCTCATTCTAAGACCTCATTCTGCAACATGGATAGACCAGAACACCAATTCACCTGATTCAGATCTTCAGTGGGCTGTCAGAAATTATGGCTCAAGTCTTGCAAGCACATTCATGTTTTCAATTTGTTTCAAGGAATCTTTCCTCCCCACCTCAATGTAGCAAAACTCACCATATCAAATGGAATGATGTCATAAAAGAAAGAAAGAAGCAGCAGCCTGGTCAGCAAAAGGGGGAAAGTTATCAACAATAAACCATTTCTGTGGTAAATAGTCAATGGTCTGCCCATCAAACTAGTTGCTCTAAGGTCAAGAGAATAAGATGGTAACCCCTCCCCATGCCACCTCTTCAGTCATTTTAAGTAAGGTACCCCTTTTCCTCCTCTGGGAGGTACTCTATTCTGCCCACAAAAAGCTTTCCCATAAGCAGTGGACTGGACTGGGTTTCCCCATGTGTGACGTGTACCTGTGTTGCTCAAATGAGCCTTTGTTACTCCCACCTCATTGTTGATACGAATTTTGGCCTCTGAGTGTACCAGTGTATTATTACTTCCTTCAATTTTAATGAAAGACTGCTCAACAGCAGAATGTACCCCTAAGGGGACTTGGGTGAAACGTAGGTCCTGGTCACCAGGGAATTGAATTGATCCCGTGCTCTGGTAACTGCTTGACTCTCTGATGTGACTTGTGAAACTCAGGAAGGTCCTACTTTTCCCCATGGGTGATGACTCTGTTACAGTCTGGTTGAAATTTCCTTCATCAACATCAAAGTTGTAGCTCTCAGGCCCGGCAGTGGTATAAGTCCTGGATGAAGTTTGTGACCTGGTGTATTCCAAGGAGGGCCTTGCAACTTGGGGTTCCTGTTTTGGGTGGCTCAGCAGCCCTGCCTCTTGCTGGGATAAAAGTTGGAGGAGAGAGGCTGTCACAGCCGGTTTAAACTCCTGAGCTGCACTAGAGTTGTTTTCTTCAGTCAGATTGGGTGGTGGCAGCAGTGGTGGTCCAGGAGGCTCAGAGGGTCTCTTCTCTGGTGGGAGAATGTGAGGACAGGCTGTGGAATGGTTACTTTTTTTAAACACCATCTCATAAGTACATGTGAACAAACATCAAACATTTCAGACACATATATATAGGAAGTAGCCAAACTTAGGGAACAGCACATTCTTTGAATAACTTCCACATTATCAGACATAAAAAGGACTTCATATTACAAGACTCAAAAATTCTCTGAGATCTTTGAGAGCCACTGCCAATCAGGGTAACAGTACTAAGTATGACATTGCTGTGCATACTTTAAAGCTTTTTTTTAAAGCTTTAAAAGAGGTAAACAAAAGCAAAACAAATTTCTGCATCAAAGTAATCCAAATTCTGGGACCCACGTACAAGATAAGCATTTCGCTGTTTTTTTTACTGTTTATTATACATCTGATAAGTCAGTTGCAAAACTCTAGGCAGGGTATCCCCTCCACCCCGAAAAAATGGTGCCGAGTCCCTCCATCTTCTAATTAGCAGTCACTGCCCATAGTATTTTTAAATACTATCTCTGAAAATAAAATGACTAAATATACTCCTTTAATCAAATAAACATATTTTCACTATGAATATCATAGACAGAAAATTCCATGTAGAACATAAAATAGCCCTTCCCGTGATCAAAGCTCATATGGAATACCCCAAAGAAAGAAATGTACACTGATCCAATTGTACAGGAGACCAAGTAATATGCTGCTCATTTCCATTCGGGTAAAATGAAGGGATTCTCCCCATAGTTACCTTGGAGTACTGCTGATATTCCAAACCAGTATAGCTGAATAAGAATGGATCCTCTCCACCAAATGTAGCCTCATCCAGACTAAGCTTCTGGCATTTCTACTTCAGTTTAGACTACAGTAGTTTCATCCATAAGAAGGGCAAGATGATGGGGCAAGCCTCAGTCTCAATGGGAGAATCTGTCCTCTCATAAGTAGAGCAGGCTTCTTTTGAAATCCTTTCCTCAGCACAGATCAGCACCAACTTTAAGTTCACCATCATAAAGGGCTTTAAGATTTAATTTGAATAACATTAACTACAGGTTTCAGCCATAGTCTTCTAACATTGAAAGACTAAATGTAAGGTTTCTAAGCACAAAGCTAGGGCAGTAATGAGTAAGACCATGACCTAGCCTTCTCAGCACGACGTTAGCTTCCACGTGCATGAAAATTGACATAAGAGTATCTGAGCAATCACTTTTCAAGTTAATGTGGTACAAGCCAAGACTTCCCAAACTTATACCCTGAAAATTCTTTCACATGAGGGGAGCTGGGGACAAGAGTACATAACCTGCTCAAGGTCTTATGAGTATTTTCAGGAACCCAAAGATGTCACCAAATTCCACACAAACTCAGAGATGACTACCAGGCATGGTTAAATAATATTCAAAGTGTTTTTTATTTACCACATGGAAAGAGTCACATAATTCCCCCCCCCTTAAGTCCTGGGAGCAAGAGGGTGTCACAATTATTTACCTGCAGTTTCCTCCTGAGGCAAAGTGGGGGTTTTCTGTGGCCCCCACTGATCACTGTTCTTCTCACTGCTGTTCTCTCTGTTTGTTGCAGGCTCTTGGGTTTTAATTAGCTGGCTCAGCAAAACTGCCAGGATGCTTTGCATGTCTCCCTGAGTGCTTGCTGCTTCTGGAGTGGCGTGCTCCTCAGAGGGACCGGCTGGTGGGGGTGGTTCCTCAGCAGCTGTTTCCTCTTCAAGCACTTTCTGAGAATCCTGCAGTTGCTGAGTGGTAGTAGCTTCATTGAGTGCATTGATTGACTGGTTAAGGGCCTCTAGATGTTGCTGCATCTCAAGGTTTGAATGGATGTTCAGTAGCTGGGCCATCTGTGGAACACTTAGGTCTGTCTGGCTCTGCAACAAGTTCAATAAGACAGCAAGCTCACTCTGATTCAACTGCTGTGTGATGTCACCAAGACCTGCTGCAAACAAGGCAAGGCACCAGGGAATAGAAAAACAAGAAAAAAAGGCCTTAGAAAAGGTAGAACAGAAAATGTCTACATGTAACTCTACCCCCTGCTTACAGACACATTTGGAGAACTATTTCTCTCCTCCTCTCTTTCAAGAAATAATTTTAAAAATTATTCAATGTAAGACCAATAATCTGGAAGTTGAGTCATGGCAACTGGACTTCTTTTCTTTTTTGATTTGAAACGTCTCACTGCTTATCTGTCAAAGCTACTTGGATAAGCAGCAAAATGTTTCAAACAAAAACAAAAAAACAAGTTGCCATGACTCAACTTCCAGACAACTCTACCTGGATGATTGAGAATCTTCATCGTAAGACCAGTAAATGAATTAACAATCTAAGGACATAGGGTGCATACACAGGGGCACAGAAAAAATGTCAACCAGAATATTCATTCAAAATACTGGAGGGTGTTGTGGTTAGCCGGCAGCAGGTGCAGATGGCTGAGGAGAGCGAGGACTCAGATGAGGGGCCAGGACCATTAGGGAGTGGACTGCTGCATTCAGAGATTGTGGGGGCTGGCAGCAGAGATGAGGAGGTTCCCAAGGAGCCTGTGCCAAGTGCGCATGCGCTCAGGGCTGCTCTCAGGAAAAAGCAGCTGCAGCAGCACGGGTGACTCGGGAGTAAGGCTGCAAGGTAATGGCCCCTCCTTCAAGAAGATAAAAGCCAGCTTTGAATCGGACGTTCTTTGCAGGAAGCAAAGACATTTTGAAACTCGAGCCTCGTGGACATTGCAGTATCTTAGTTGGTATTTGAAGACTCTTGTGTTGTAAAGTATTTCTAGGTAACCTTATCTGTTATTCTTGGCAGCCTCGCACAGTTTTGGCGAGGCTTGTGCTTATCAAAGTTAATTAGTTTGCAGCAGCCTTTTAACCGGGGATTCGTAAGAATCATTAAAAGGTTTCTGTTCCCTTTGGTTCATGTTTGTTTTATTGGAAAAGGGTTTGGGTCAGAACAGAGGGAGAACTACTATGTAAGTCCAGCTTCTCACCTGACATACCAGGATGGATTGTATGTCTACTTTCTGAGGTGAACCTATAGAAACGTCTCTCAATCTGGTATCCTCTAGTCATGAGAACTGAAGTTCAGAAAAACTGACATTTACCAATTTGGAGAGATCTGTCTAAATTATAAAACAGGAAGGCACAAGTTTCAGCCTTGCATGACTACAGCACTATTAAGGAATTTCTTCTGTTTGTTCCAGTTTTATACACCTGCTAGTTCACAGTACTGCCTGTTGGAATTGCAGCCTCAGCTCCCTTGGTGCATTTGCCCCATCTGTCTTCAGCTTCCAGAATACTCTGCTCTGGTCAGTGTGGTGGATGACAGATGTCAGGAAAAGACAGAAGAATGACCCTGTTAATTTTTCTGGAACTCTTCAGCAACTACTAATGCATTAATCTTCTACAAAGATCTTCTAAACTGAAAGTGAAAACCAGCATTTTAGGGATCTATACTGTTTTACAAGTACCCAGGACTGTTTTTGGTGTGATTTGTAACCAGGTTCTCAGGTGAGCAAATATGCTAAATAAGACTTTGAAGCCAGTGACACACTGAGTAAGGAACAGAAGGAGACACTAGGAATAGATGCTTCAACAGTCAGAAAGTTTAATTAATTGTAGGTGTATGCCTCAATGACTAAAATAATTGTGTATCTCAAATCTGACACAGAATTTAATTCAAACTGGAGACCATTCTTCAATTACAAATCAATGCATGGATTTGTACCACAACCAAAATTTGGATTCCTTTCTGCATAATTTTTTACTAATAAAATACAGTCAATGACCAGCAGGACTGCATAAAGTCTATATTATAGTGTTACAGCACTTCTAAAGCAGAATAGACTTTTAGTAGTATGGACTGAGTTGTTCACAAATTTTAGTTTATGATTTATACTGTATTAACTATGGTTCTTGATATTTATGCTTTGCTTAGAGCTTACAGGTGATGTTCAAGCTTTTAAGATGGTATAATATATTCCATTATTCAGCATCAATTAATTATATTCTAGGTTAGGGTTATCTAAAATGCCTAATAAAAACATATTATAGAAGAGACCCAGCTCCTTAACAGGCACAAATAAACCCTGTCTGAAGAACACATTCTATTTATTGAAATTAGTACATAATGCATTATATGTATATTTTTAGTATATAGTGTTTATGCATGCATAAATATGAATGGGATTGTATGCACATGTAAAATGGTAAAGAGATTTCCATCAAGAGACTGCTAAATTGAAGTCCAGTAAATAAAGGATTTGCTGGTTCTTCACCCAGGCCTTTGGCAGGGAGAGTAAGACCACTTGCTTCATCATGCTTGCCATCTTTTATCTTTTATTGATTTTATTGTAATGTCTTTGATTGTTGGGAGCTGCCCAGGGTCATTGACAATCAGGTGACACACAAGTTTAATAAGTGATGATTCTTACTGGACAAATTTCCAAAACTGCTCAGAAACTTTAACTGAGATAGAAGACAGTTGTGAAGTGACTAATTAAAATTGGATGTTGTCATTTTGAACTGGGCCTTTATGTTTAAAGCAGTGGAAAAGATGGACTTTGGATTGGGCTTTATACAGAAAGCTCAGATCATGGTGAATGGAGATTTTACAAAACCATGTGAAATCAAGGACGAACAAGACAGGGGTGTCCTTTAACCTCTTTATTATTTCTTCTAGTGTTAGAACTGTTAAATAGAGATATTAGACAAGATAACAGAGCAAAAGGACTACAAATTAAAGTGCATAATTACAATTTGCCAACAATTTGGTATTGATTGGGCAAGACCCACTAGAGAACACTGAATATATTATAAGGAAGAATATTTCTTATTATAAGGAAGAATCTTTGGAGAAATGGCGGATTTAAAAATCAATCATTCAAAGACGACAATACTAAGAACATAAATGTGGAAGACCAGAAGAAATTGGAACTTAAAACTGGTTTTAAAGTTGTGAAAAAGGTGCAGTATTTGGGGGTGGCTCTTACTGAGGAAAATTCTAAGCTTTACAAAAAATAATCACGGTAAAATATGGAAGGAGATAAAAATGGATTTAAATAGATGGCAAAAATTAGATTTGTCATTAATAGGAAGAATTTCAGTAATTAAATGAATGTACTACCTAGAATGTTATTTCTATTTCAGACTATACCAATATTGAATAGAGATTCCACTTTCAAACAGTGGCAGGAAGATATATCTAAATTTATTTGGCAAAATAAAATGGGCGTTGTCTTACCTGAACGCCATTTCTCCTTGTAGGCGAGACAGGTCAGGAGTGGGTTGCTCTTGTCCTAGCTGCTTGGACTGAGTCTGTCTAAAAGGCTGATTAGCCCACTCTGGGTGGCTCCTCCCAGCTCAAGCCAACATGACAGACAGGACTGCCTCTGAAAAACCAATACAGACCGTTATCGGTTCCCCCCTTCCATCGGCCCACAGTAAGGACCAGTTCCATTAGGGTGGGGCTGACCTGTCTTGTCTACAAGGAGAAATGGTGTTCAGGTAAGACAACACCCATTCTCCCTTGTAAGGCTGACAGGTCAGGAGTGGGACATACCAAAGCTGGATGTCCTCGGGGGGTTTAAGACTGATCCTGGTCCCCATGCTCCGTGACAACTCTCTGCAGCATCTGCTGAAGCAAAGGCGTCCAGACGGTAGTGGCGAATGAAAGGAGATGGGGATGTTCACGCGCTGCCTTGCAGACCTCTTCAATTGACGCCTGTGTTGCCCAGGCCACAGTTCTCGCCGCACTGTGAGTGGAATGAGCCATAATACCTCTGGGTACCGGGAGGGAATGACTCGAGTACGCTCTGGATATACAAGACTTAATCCACCTGCTGACTGTGGACTTTTCCCCCCAGCGTAGGTGGTTGGAAGGAACAAAAAAGGGATTCCGTTCTGCGGAACTCGGATGTTCTTTTGATATAGATTTTCAGTGCCCTACACACATCTTGGGTGTGCCAAGCCTTTTCCAAGTCATGTACTGGTTTGGGGCAGAAATCTGGAAGACCTGGTGACTAAATGTTCTAAAGGCTAATGAGAAAGCCCTAAGCTCCAACCAATTGATATTGTGTGCTTGCTCCTCAGCTGACCAGATGCCCTGAGCCATGTGAGAACCCAGATGAGCTCCCCAACCGGATAAGGAGGCATCAGTGGTGAGGATGAGTCTGTCCTCCACCTTGAAGGACTGACCCTTAGAAATGGCTCAGGAGAGCTACCATAGAAAAGAGTGCAACACCTGCTTAGGCACCTTAACCCTCATTAAGGAGTGACTCTTACCGGTCTTCTGATGAGGCAAGAGAAATCACTGGAGGGCCCTGGCATGGAGCCTGGCGCAGGGAACAATACCAATACATGAAATCATCTTACCTAAAAGTTGGGAGAGATGAGCTAAAGGAGTGGCGCTCTCTCATTATGCGCAACAGCAACTGCAGGCTGTCTTGCCTTTCCTGTGAAAGGAAAACCAGACAACCCCGGCTGTCAATAGTGACTCCCAAATGAAGCAGACGAGTGGAAGGATTAAACTGGCTCTCTTTAATATTAATAGAAAAACCAAGATCCTGCAATACCGAGGTGGTGGTCTGCAGGTCCCTCTGAGCCAGTGGTGGGATTCAATTTGTTTTACTACCGGTTCTGTGGGCGTGGCAGGGGAAGGATATTGCAAAATCTCCATTTCCATCCCCACTCTAGGGGAAGGTTACTGCAAAATCCCTATTCCCTCCCCACCACACTAACCTGCTTTCCAGCTTCGTTCTCCTGTGCAGGGCAACAAAAGAAGACCCAGCCGATCAGCTGGGACTCAGGAGGCAGAGAATAGATGGGGGCATGGCCAGTCAGAGGTGGTATTTGCCGGTTCTCTGAATTACTCAAAATTTCCGCTACCGGTTCTCCAGAACTGGTCAGAACCTGCTGAATACCACCTCTGCTCTGAGTCTTTTGAAAAGAAGAATATAGTATCAAATTATTGTCTAAATAACATTGCAGATGCACCGGAAGGGGCGCTGTTAGGGTAGCCAAAACTTTGGCGAACACTCTAGGGGCGGAAGACAACCCAAAGGGAAGGGCCCTGTATTGGAATGCCGCCCCTGATAACAAAACCTTAAGAAACTTCTATGTGAATGACAGATTGGAATGTGTAAATAAGCTTCTGTCAGATCTATGGAAGTGAGGAAGTCCCCCTGCCTAATGCTCTCCAGAATAATCTGGAGGGAACACATTTTGAAATGCCTGTAAACTATAAATTTATTGAGCCTTTTCAGGTCAAGAATTGCCCTCCACACACACCCCACACCCCGAGGCCTTGGAGATGACAAAGAGTCTGGAATAAAACCCCCTCCCCTGCTGGTCCTCTGGGACCTTTGGATGGCTCTGAGCTCCAGAAAATGCTGGATAGCTGATTCCATGAGCCCCCTTCTCACCTTATCCCTAGAAATAGGACAGGAGATGAAAACCTCGGAGAAATGGAGTAGAACCTTAGTGAAAGACCCAATCTTACTGTATTTAACACCCAGGTGTGTGATGTAATCTCTCCCCATATGTAGGCGAACCTAGCTAACCATCCCCCAATGGGGAAAATCTGAGAAAATTTAGCCTTGGCGACAGAACGGGAGACTTCCTCCTCCTTGAAAGGGCTGCTTGCCTGAAAACTGCTGTCTGCCCTTGCCTGGACGATCTGGAGGAGGCTCAGGACTGATAGGGGCCTTGGCCGAACAATGGAAGCTGGATCCAGATTCTGCCCGGAAAGACGGGCGCCTGAAGTAAGGGGCAGGACGATTTCTGCCCTCTTGCAAAGTGATGGAAGCACCTTCCTCTAATCCTTGGTTTTGACCAGGAATGGTTCTAAAGCTTCCCAAAAAGTTGTCCCCTCGACAGGGTAGATGCTAGCTTCCACTTCCTCCTTCCATCAGCCTGCCAATCACTCAACCAACACATGTGTCTGGCTGCCACGGAAGAAGCGATAGCTTTTGTGGCAAATCTGGCCCCGTGAAGAGCGGCATCCACTGTGAATTCAGCTGCAGCTACAATCTTATTGAGATCCTGATGTCTGCTGCAGGAATTCTCTCTTGTAGCTGTCTCAACCATTCTGGTGAAGAACAAGGCTGCTGTAGATGCCTTGACCGCCCAGGCTGCCGCCTGGTGTGATCTCTGAAGAGACTGTTCGATCCGCTTGTCCTCGACCTTGAGGACATCTTCCGGATCAGAAGGAGCCAAGAGGTGGAGGTCAATGTTGCTACAGGTGCATTCACCATGGGCACTTGAAGGCTCTTGGTGAGTTCTGGACCTATATTGAAAAAACTGCGGTCTGAAGACAAGGGGTTGGGTCCTGTATCAGGAGACTCCAGCTGCCTCTGAACAACCTTCAGAAAAAGCCTGGGAGATGTGACCTCCTTTCTCACCATAGGTTCATCAAAGAGAACATCCGACCGTGGGAGGTGGGCCACAGCATCCTTATCATCAGCTTCCTTCAGATTGGCCGTGTTTCTGGCTTTGAATAGCAAAGGCGTGAACAAGTATGCTTGCAACCGCCTGTGAATACTGGGATCTCAGGGTAAGGCCTCATCCTCAGACATGTCAGACTCTCTCTTGTCAGGCTTGCCAATCAAGGAATGCTCAGCAGCCACAGATGGAGCATAGCCGATGCAGAAGGAGTTTCTAAAAGTAGAGCCTCTTGATCCCAAGAAGGTCTCACTGAAACCTCAGATCCCACTGAAGAATGCCGGAAAACCTTTGATACCTTTACAGATACTTTGTCCGATAGCCCTATCAAACAAGAGCTGTAGATAAACTGGGACACCTGGTTCAGAAGGCTGGCAGGTCCAAGACCAGCAGCAGTGGGAATAAACGTGGCCTCTGCTCCAGGCCTACTGCACTCTTGCTCCTGCCAAGGTACAGCTCTGAATACCCCTTCAGCATCACCATAATGACTTCCCTCAGCCAAGGGTAGAAGAGAGGCCTCCCTTCCAGCTGCATCAGGGGACCAGGTTTGGGCTATGGTCCTGGAGGAAGGTCCAGGTTCCTGATCCTGAATGTCAACCTCACTGTGATGCGAAGCAGGAGAAGTTTCTTTTTCTGGAGATCTTGTCCTAGAGGCCTTTTGCACCTTGGCAATATTTATTTATTTATTTATTATTTGAACTTGTATGCCGCCCCATCTCTCAAGACTCGGGCAGCTCACAACTAAAAACAGACAATAAATACTTAAAAAGCAATTAGGTTAGTTTACAAGCCCAAATACTAAAACAGATTTATTACAATTAACATTAAAACCTATTTCCCCCAGGAAGGGGTCACAGCCCGGTTGGTCAAATAACCAGGTCTTTAAATCGCAGGAAGGTGCGGAGGTCGGGGCCAGGCGGAGCCCAAGGGCAGCTGATTCCAGAGGTCGGGCCGCCATAGAGGCTCACCGCCGGGGACCGCCAGCTGGTGCATTCACGCCGACGAGACCCAGGAGTCCTTGCCTGTGTGCTTGCACAGGGCGGCCGGCATTTGATATCGGCAGAAGACGCTTCCCTTAAATATTGAGGACCCATGTCGACAGGACTTTGTATGTTAAAACTAAAACCTTGAATCTCACCCGAGTGCAACCAGCAACCAATGCAAACAGCGAGGAGGGGTAACATGGAGAATCGGGAAACTCCCATCACCACCCGCCGCCGCCGCGATTCTGCACCAGCTGCAATCTCCGGATGGTATGCAAGGGCAGTCCTAAATAGAGAGCTGCCAGTAGTCGAAGTCTGGAGGTAACAAGAGCATGAGTGACTGTGCAGGGCATCTCGGTCCAGAAAAGGGTGAAGCTGACGTAACAAGGCGAGCTGGGCAAAGGCCCTGGCAACGGACCCCACCTGCTCCTCTAACCAGAGCCGACATCCAGAGGACCCCAGATTC
>SOZL01000004.1:820021-873715 GCA_009733165.1 Naja naja | reverse complement strand
AGACAGATGACTTTACGTTTGGACCTTTGTATCCTTAATGGTTCCACAAAAGGTGACTACCCAGGGAATATACTTATCAGGGAGCAGGAAGAAAATCCATAGTTGATTATTGCAAAAGATGGAGGTAGACTCACGACTGGAAAGCGATCACAATTCAGTAATCCTTACTCTCACATTACACCATAAATCTCTGAGGACTGGTTCAATTTACCTTCCCAGGTTAGAGACCAAAATACCCAGGTAAAAATTAAATGGACAGAGAAAAATGCAAAGGAAGTTGCTAAATGGATGTTAGTGCCAGAAACAATAGAACTTCGACATCTTTATTAAAAATAAGTTTGAAGGATCATACTTAGAGGGGTTTGAAACTTTAATTTCAAATTTGAAATCGGTTCTCATTAACAGAATACTAGCTCAATCCAAAAGCCGATTTTAAAGAATAAAACTGGTTTGATAGATTGTACAACTGAAAAGGACATATAACAAAGAGTATAGGAAAAGTAAAATGCCCCTTCTGAGGATCACACTCACTACTTAAAGCAGAAGGCTCAATATAAGACCCTGCTAAAAGAAAAGAAAAGTGCGGCTCTGAAGGAGTCTTGGCAGATTAATTGCAGCAGTCAAGACAAAAATACATCCCTTTTCTGGCATATCACTAGAGGATTGGGAAATCCCTCTACCCCCTATTAATCAGGTACCATACATGCCTGGGAAGAATACTTTAGAGAGCTATATACAGACCCTGACTATGTAACTAAGGAAAGTCAAATTAGCTTGGACCAAACTCTTACTGGTCCCGGTTACACCAGGAGAGATATCCCGGTTGATCGGAACCCTCAATGCTAATAAGGCACCAGGTGCTGATAATGTCCTACCAGAAATAATCAAAAAGAATGCCAGTTGGTGGGCTCCACTTTTAGCATCTCTGTTTACGCATATAGATGTAAAAACTGCCATGCCAAGAGATTGGAGTGTTATTAGCAAATTGTATGCCAAACACTTAAACTATAAACTCCAGGATTGGCTAATTTCTGGGGATAATTCAAGATGAGCAAGCTGGTTTTAGAGAAGGGAGATCTACGGTAGATCATATCTTGTTACTCCACCATCTGGTTCAAAATACACCTAAAAAAATCCTCTCTTTTGTGGCCTTTCTTGATTTTAAGCAGTCCTTTGATTCAATATCTAGGAATATTCTCTGGGAGAAATTAAAACGCACTACCATCGATAAACGCCTCCTTTTCCTCATACAAAATTGTATGATAATTCCACCCTGAAAGTGAGGTGTAATCCTCAAGGACTTTAACCGCCCAGTAAGGGTACAAAAGGTATGCAGGGTTGCATCCTATCCCCTCCCTTTTTAATTTCTACATTAACCCTCTGATTAACCTCTTACAGAACCCTGATTTACATTCCCCAAACGTAGCACAACGTAAAATCCCATTCTCCTATATGCCGATGCTGCTGCTATAATCTCACAGACTCCAATAGGTCTGAAGAGAGCAATTATGGCAACACTTGAATTTTGTAAACAGAATAACCTGGTCCTTAACTTTGATAAATCAAAAGTTTTAGTTTTTGCAAAAGACCTAGACAATACTCCTGGAAAATAGAAGGGTATAGTCTAGAACAGGTCAGGACATTCAGATATCTCTGGGGTAGTTTTCCACTCACAAGGACATGGAGGGCGACTGGATCACACACTGCAAGCAGCCTATAGGTCCTCAAATGCAATTAAACACTTTTTTTTACACTGGTGGTGGGCAACTAGTACCTCGGCCTTAAAACTTTTTGAGGCCAAAACATTGGCTCAAATCCTATATGGGGCACAAATAGGAACCCTTACAAAAAGACTTTGCTAGAACCTATTCAAACCAAATTCCTGACAGCCATCTTATCTGCACCCAAAGAAACTCCAAATGCCCAAGTAAGAATCGAGACAGGCATGCCTCTCAGGTAAGAGCCTGGAAGATGATGATCATTCATTGGCTAAAAATGCATTTCTTACTGATTGATAACTACCCCTCCCCTGGAAGCAGGCAATAGACCACAAACTGGGTTCTTATGGACTCTCACCAGTATTCTTAATGTCCCTAGGCTTTGACCAAGCAAAGCAAGTAATAATCAATAGAATGAAGGACATGGAGTTCCAAGAAGAATTAAATAGGTTGGCTAGCCACAGCAGGGACAGAATCAAACAGGAGTGGGAATCAGCAAGATATCTGAATGATCTGACCTTCCCAAAACAAAGAATAGCTTTTAGAGCCAGATTCAATATTCTCCCATCAGCACTTCTTCAGGGCAGGTACAAGAAAACACCAATAGCAGAACGGTATGTATATGTGGTAAAGGAGAAGTTGAAGATATCTCACATGTTTTATTGTACTGTGAGCTATACAGAGTTTATAGGTCATTGTATATTGTCCCTCTACTAGAGAGATTGCCAGGGAGGGCAGACAATTTTATGTAGACTTTCTCCTCCAGGATTCAAACCCAGGTATTACCCTGTAGTAGCAAAATTCTGTGTTGCTGCAATGTCTACAAGGAAAAACTGGTTACAGAATGATAGCGGTCAATTTATGACAATTTTGTAGATAGAACAATCTTTGGAAAATGATATTTACACAAACTAGGGAGTGAACCTAATTGTTTGAGAACACGTGTTTTCTTAATAGGGATGTTATTATCCACTAGTAATGTATTATAATGTCAGTATTTTTATGTATATGTAAATAGTGGTGTCTATTGCTGGTCTAAGACCATAATAAAGTTTATTCATTCTGAGACTACAGTGGGGTAGTAACCCCATAAATGGACAGATCAGCTGATAAAGGAATTAAAGAAACACAAGGGAAACTGTCCCAAATGTTTTTTGAACTAATACTTTAGATTTGACTGATGTTTCCAGGTGTAAAAATGGACTAACAAAAGACTTTACCATTTTTTCAGAGAGACACAAATCCTTTTCTAGAATTGATAAGATTTGGATTACAAAAAATTACTTCACAAAACAACTGAAGTTACTATACTTCAAAAAACCTTTTTGGGGCATAATCCATTGTCTTTACACCTTAAATTTGGTTTTCAATATTTTAAATGGAGACTAAGAGAGTTTCTTTTGCAGAGGCCACAGATCGTTAAATGTAAACAGGTACTCCAAGATTATTTCAATAATAATTTAGGTAAGGTAACCAATGTGACAACAGTTTGGGATGCTTGTAAGGCTGTGATATGAGGGCATTTTATGCAATGCAATACAGTACTGTAATCAAGAGGAAGATGGATGAAAAAATCAAAAATGTGTTACAAGAAATTAAATTGAAGAACTCCAGAATTCACCAGAAGATTCTAACATACTTAATCAACTAAATGTATTGCAACAACAAATTTATTTGTTGACTGTTTCAGATACTGAAAAGAAACCTAAATATACAAAATAACACCTTTTTGAACATGCAAATAAACCAGGGAGATGGTTGGCATATAAACTAAGAACAAAGACAGAAAAGATAACTAAACTTCAAGAGCGGAATAAGAATTACCCTATTTTTCAGAGTATAAGACACACTTTTCCCCACCTAAATGAGGGTGAAAGTTTGGGTGTGTCTTATACAAATGTTCCTAAACTATCAGAAAACTACAAGCAAATTTTGAAGTCCAATAACAACCACTGAAATAATAGAAGCAATTAAAAGAGGTAAAACAGGCAAAGCTCCAGGATCAGATGGCCTCCCAAGTAGATTTTACAAAATTTTTGAAGATCAACTACTACTTCTGATGAATTACTTAATTCTATCCTACAGGGGAACCCTAGGCTGCACTCTTAGGAGAATGACTACGTTTCTTTAATACCCAAAGATGAATTGGATTCAACTTCTGTGAAGAATTACAGGCCAATTTCTCTCCTTTATTACAAACTCTTTACATCTATATTAGCTGAAAGACTTTTTAAAAGATCAGTGTGGTTTCTTACCTAAAACTCAACTAAGAGATAATGTGAGAGTAATTTTGAATATAATTGAATATTTACAACAACGTAGCGACAAACAGGTTGTATTATTTTTTCTACTTGCAGAAAAAACATTCGATCACTTGAACTGGGCCTTTATGTTTAAAGCAGTGGAAAAGATAGACTTTGGATCAGGCTTTATACAGGGTCCGAAGTCCATCTATACACTCCAGAAAGCTCGGATTATGGTGGAGATTTGACAAAATCATCGTGAAATCCAGAAAGGAGAACTATTTCTCTCATCTCTTTCAAGAAATAATTTTAAAAATTATTCAGTGTAAGATAATCTGGAAGTTGAGTCATGGCAACTGGACTTCTTTCTTTTTGATTTGAAACGTCTCACTGCTTATCTGTCAAAGCTACTTGGATAAGCAGCAAAATGTTTCAAACAAAACAAAAAACAAGCGCTATGACTCAACTTCCAGACAACTCTACCTGGATGATTGAGAATCTTCATCGTAAGACCAGTAAATGAATTAACAATCTAAGGACATAGGGTGCATACACAGGGGCACAGAAAAATGTCAACCAGAATATTCATTCAAAATACTGGAGGGTGTTGTGGTTAGCTGGCAGCAGGTGCAGACGGCTGAGGAGAGCGAGGACTCAGATGAGGGGCCAGGACCATTAGGGAGTGGACTGCTGCATTCAGAGATTGTGGGGCTGGCAGCAGAGATGAGGAGGTTCCCAAGGAGCCTGTGCCATGATGCAGCCAGGGCTGCTCTCAGAAAAAGCAGCTGCAGCAGCACGGGTGACTCGAGTAAGGCTGCAAGGTAATGGCCCCTCCTTCAAGAAGATAAAAGCCAGCTTTGAATCGGACGTCTTTGCAGGAAGCAAAGACATTTTGAAACTCGAGCCTCGTGGACATTGCAGTATCTTAGTTGGTATTTGAAGACTCTTGTGTTGTAAAGTATTTCTAGGTAACCTTATCTGTTATTTTGGCAGCCTCGACAGTTTTTGAGGCTTGTGCTTATCAAAGTTAATTAGTTTGCAGCAGCCTTTTAACCGGGATTCGTAAGAATCATTAAAAGGTTTCTGTTCCCTTTGGTTCATGTTTGTTTTATTGGAAAAGGGTTTGGGTCAGAACAGAGGGAGAACTACTATGTAAGTCCAGCTTCTCACCTGACATACCAGGATGGATTATATGTCTACTTTCTGAGGTGAACCTATAGAAACGTCTCTCAATCTGGTATCCTCTAGTCATGAGAACTGAAGTTCAGAAAAACTGACATTTACCAATTTGGAGAGATCAGTCTAAATTATAAAACAGGAAGGCACAAGTTTCAGCCTTGCATGACTACAGCACTATTAAGGAATTTCTTCTGTTTGTTCCAGTTTTATACACCTGCTAGTTCACAGTACTGCCTGTTGGAATTGCAGCCTCAGCTCCCTTGGTGCATTTGCCCCATCTGTCTTCAGCTTCCAGAATACTCTGCTCTGGTCAGTGTGGTGGATGACAGATGTCAGGAAAGACAGAAGAATGACCCTGTTAATTTTTCTGGAACTCTTCAGCAACTACTAATGCATTAATCTTCTACAAAGATCTTCTAAACTGAAAGTGAAAACCAGCATTTTAGGGATCTATACTGTTTTTACAAGTACCCAGGACTGTTTTTGGTGTGATTTGTAACCAGGTTCTCAGGTGAGCAAATATGCTAAATAAGACTTTGAAGCCAGTGACACACTGAGTAAGGAACAGAAGGAGACACTAGGAATAGATGCTTCAACAGTCAGAAAGTTTAATTAATTGTAGGTGTATGCCTCAATGACTAAAATAATTGTGTATCTCAAATCTGACACAGAATTTAATTCAAACTGGAGACCATTCTTCAATTACAAATCAATGCATGGATTTGTACCACAACCAAAATTTGGATTCCTTTCTGCATAATTTTTTACTAATAAAATACAGTCAATGACCAGCAGGACTGCATAAAGTCTATATTATAGTGTTACAGCACTTCTAAAGCAGAATAGACTTTTAGTAGTATGGACTGAGTTGTTCACAAATTTTAGTTTATGATTTATACTGTATTAACTATGGTTCTTGATATTTATGCTTTGCTTAGAGCTTACAGGTGATGTTCAAGCTTTTAAGATGGTATAATATATTCCATTATTCAGCATCAATTAATTATATTCTAGGTTAGGGTTATCTAAAATGCCTAATAAAAACATATTATAGAAGAGACCCAGCTCCTTAACAGGCACAAATAAACCCTGTCTGAAGAACACATTCTATTTATTGAAATTAGTACATAATGCATTATATGTATATTTTTAGTATATAGTGTTTATGCATGCATAAATATGAATGGGATTGTATGCACATGTAAAATGGTAAAGAGATTTCCATCAAGAGACTGCTAAATTGAAGTCCAGTAAATAAAGGATTTGCTGGTTCTTCACCCAGGCCTTTGGCGAGGGAGAGTAAGACCACTTGCTTCATCATGCTTGCCATCTTTTATCTTTTATTGATTTTATTGTAATGTCTTTGATTGTTGGGAGCTGCCCAGGGTCATTGACAATCAGGTGACACACAAGTTTAATAAGTGATGATTCTTACTGGACAAATTTCCAAAACTGCTCAGAAACTTTAACTGAGATAGAAGACAGTTGTGAAGTGACTAATTAAAATTGGATGTTGTCATTTTGAACTGGGCCTTTATGTTTAAAGCAGTGGAAAAGATGGACTTTGGATTGGGCTTTATACAGAAAGCTCAGATCATGGTGAATGGAGATTTTACAAAACCATGTGAAATCAAGGACGGAACAAGACAGGGGTGTCCTTTAACCTCTTTATTATTTCTTCTAGTGTTAGAACTGTT
The DNA here is from genome assembly GCA_009733165.1 of Naja naja. Classification (NCBI taxonomy): domain Eukaryota; kingdom Metazoa; phylum Chordata; class Lepidosauria; order Squamata; family Elapidae; genus Naja; species Naja naja. The sequence goes on along the minus strand of SOZL01000004.1, from coordinate 866,878 downwards.
AAATAGAGATATTAGACAAGATAACAGAGCAAAAGGACTACAAATTAAAGTGCATAATTACAATTTGCCAACAATTTGGTATTGATTGGGCAAGACCCACTAGAGAACACTGAATATATTATAAGGAAGAATATTTCTTATTATAAGGAAGAATCTTTGGAGAAATGGCGGATTTAAAAATCAATCATTCAAAGACGACAATACTAAGAACATAAATGTGGAAGACCAGAAGAAATTGGAACTTAAAACTGGTTTTAAAGTTGTGAAAAAGGTGCAGTATTTGGGGGTGGCTCTTACTGAGGAAAATTCTAAGCTTTACAAAAAATAATCACGGTAAAATATGGAAGGAGATAAAAATGGATTTAAATAGATGGCAAAAATTAGATTTGTCATTAATAGGAAGAATTTCAGTAATTAAATGAATGTACTACCTAGAATGTTATTTCTATTTCAGACTATACCAATATTGAATAGAGATTCCACTTTCAAACAGTGGCAGGAAGATATATCTAAATTTATTTGGCAAAATAAAATGTTGTCTTACCTGAACGCCATTTCTCCTTGTAGGCGAGACAGGTCAGGAGTGGGTTGCTCTTGTCCTAGCTGCTTGGACTGAGTCTGTCTAAAAGGCTGATTAGCCCACTCTGGGTGGCTCCTCCCAGCTTTCGGCGAAGCCAACATGACAGACAGGACTGCCTCTGAAAAAAACCAATACAGACCGTTATCGGTTCCCCCCTTCCATCGGCCCACAGTAAGGACCAGTTCCATTAGGGTGGGGCTGACCTGTCTTGCCTACAAGGAGAAATGGTGTTCAGGTAAGACAACACCCATTCTCCCTTGTAAGGCTGCGACAGGTCAGGAGTGGGACATACCAAAGCTGGATGTCCTCGGGGGGTTTAAGACTGATCCTGGTCCCCATGCTCCGTGACAACTCTCTGCAGCATCTGCTGAAGCAAAGGCGTCCAGAAGGTAGTGGCGAATGAAAGGAGATGGGGATGTTCACGTGGCTGCCTTGCAGACCTCTTCAATTGACGCCTGTGTTGCCCAGGCCACAGTTCTCGCCGCACTGTGAGTGGAATGAGCCATAATACCTCTGGGTACCGGGAGGGAATGACTCGAGTACGCTCTGGATATACAAGACTTAATCCACCTGCTGACTGTGGACTTTTCCCCCCAGCGTAGGTGGTTGGAAGGAACAAAAGGGATTCCGCTTCTGGAACTCGGATGTTCTTTTGATATAGATTTTCAGTGCCCTACACACATCTTGGGTGTGCCAAGCCTTTTCCAAGTCATGTACTGGTTTGGGCAGAAATCTGGAAGACCTGGTGACTAAATGTTCTAAAGGCTAATGAGAAAGCCCTAAGCTCCAACCAATTGATATTGTGTGCTTGCTCCTCAGTTGACCAGATGCCCTGAGCCATGTGAGAACCCAGATGAGCTCCCCAACCGATAAGGAGGCATCAGTGGTGAGGATGAGTCTGTCCTCCACCTTGAAGGACTGACCTTAGAAATGGCTCAGGAGAGCTACCATAGAAAAGAGTGCAACACCTGCTTAGCCTCCTTAACCCTCATTAAGGAGTGACTCTTACCGGTCTTCTGATGAGGCAAGAGAAATCACTGGAGGGCCCTGGCATGGAGCCTGGCCCAGGGAACAATACCAATACATGAAATCATCTTACCTAAAAGTTGGGAGAGATGAGCTAAAGGAGTGGCGCTCTCATTATGCGCTTAACAAGCAACTGCAGGCTGTCTTGCCTTTCCTGTGAAAGGAAAACCAGACAACCCCGGCTGTCAATAGTGACTCCCAAATGAAGCAGACGAGTGGAAGGATTAAACTGGCTCTCTTTTAATATTAATAGAAAAACCAAGATCCTGCAATACCGAGGTGGTGGTCTGCAGGTCCCTCTGAGCCAGTGGTGGGATTCAATTTGTTTTACTACCGGTTCTGTGGGCGTGGCAGGGGAAGGATATTGCAAAATCTCCATTTCCATCCCCACTCTACGGGAAGGTTACTGCAAAATCCCTATTCCCTCCCCACCACACTAACCTGCTTTCCAGCTTCGTTCTCCTGTGCAGGGCAACAAAAGAAGACCCAGCCGATCAGCTGGGACTCAGGAGGCAGAGAATAGATGGGGGCATGGCCAGTCAGAGGTGGTATTTGCCGGTTCTCTGAATTACTCAAAATTTCCGCCGTTCTCCAGAACTGGTCAGAACCTGCTGAATACCACCTCTGCTCTGAGTCCTTTGAAAAGAAGAATATAGTATCAAATTATTGTCTAAATAACATTGCAGATGCACCGGGAAGGGACGTAGGTGCGCTGTTAGGGTAGCCAAAACTTTGGCGAACACTCTAGGGGCGGAAGACAACCCAAAGGGAAGGGCCCTGTATTGGAATGCCGCCCCTGATAACAAAACCTTAAGAAACTTCTATGTGAATGACAGATTGGAATGTGTAAATAAGCTTCTGTCAGATCTATGGAAGTGAGGAAGTCCCCCTGCCTAATGCTCTCCAGAATAATCTGGAGGGAACACATTTTGAAACGCCTGTAAACTATAAATTTATTGAGCCTTTTCAGGTCAAGAATTGCCCTCCACACACACCCCACACCCCAGGCCTTGGAGATGACAAAGAGTCTGGAATAAAACCCCTCCCTGCTGGTCCTCTGGGACCTTTGGATGGCTCTGAGCTCCAGAAAATGCTAGATAGCTGATTCCATGAGCCCCCTTCTCACCTTATCCCTAGAAATAGGACAGGAGATGAAAACTCGAGAAATGGAGTAGAACCTTAGTGAAAGACCCAATCTTACTGTATTTAACACCCAGGTGTGTGATGTAATCTCTCCCCATATGTAGGCGAACCTAGCTAACCATCCCCCAATGGGGAAAATCTGAGAAAATTTAGCCTTGGCGACAGAACGGGAGACTTCCTCCTCCTTGAAAGGGCTGCTTGCCTGAAAACTGCTGTCTGCCCTTGCCTGGACGATCTGGAGGAGGCTCAGGACGTTGATAGGGGGCCTTGGCCGAACAATGGAAGCTGGATCCAGATTCTGCCCGGAAAGACGGGCGCCTGAAGTAAGGGGCAGGACGATTCTCTGCCCTCTTGCAAAGTGATGGAAGCACCTTCCTCTAATCCTTGGTTTTGACCAGGAATGGTTCTAAAGCTTCCCAAAAAAAGTTGTCCCCTCGCACAGGGGTAGATGCTAGCTTCCACTTCCTCCTTCCATCAGCCTGCCAATCACTCAACCAACACATGTGTCTGGCTGCCACGGAAGAAGCGATAGCTTTTGTGGCAAATCTGGCCCCGTGAAGAGCGGCATCCACTGTGAATTCAGCTGCAGCTACAATCTTATTGAGATCCTGATGTCTGCTGCAGGAATTCTCTCTTGTAGCTGTCTCAACCATTCTGGTGAAGAACAAGGCTGCTGTAGATGTTTGACCCAGGCTGCCGCCTGGTGTGATCTCTGAAGAGACTGTTCGATCCGCTTGTCCTCGACCTTGAGGACATCTTCCGGATCAGAAGGAGCCGAAGAGGTGGAGGTCAATGTTGCTACAGGTGCATTCACCATGGGCACTTGAAGGCTCTTGGTGAGTTCTGGACCTATATTGAAAAAACTGCGGTCTGAAGACAAGGGGGTTGGGTCCTGTATCAGGAGACTCCAGCTGCCTCTGAACAACCTTCAGAAAAAGCCTGGGAGATGTGACCGCCTCCTTTCTCACCATAGGTTCATCAAAGAGAACATCCGACTCCGTGGGAGGTGGGCCACAGCATCCTTATCATCAGCTTCCTTCAGATTGGCCGTGTTTCTGGCTTTGAATAGCAAAGGCGTGAACAAGGTATGCTTGCAACCGCCTGTGAATACTGGGATCTCAGGGGTAAGGCCCTCATCCTCAGACATGTCAGACTCTCTCTTGTCAGGCTTGCCAATCAAGGAATGCTCAGCAGCCACAGATGGAGCATAGGCCGATGCAGAAGGAGTTTCTAAAAGTAGAGCCTCTTGATCCCAAGAAGGTCTCACTGAAACCTCAGATCCCACTGAAGAATGCCGGGAAAACCTTTGGATACCTTTACAGATACTTTGTCCGATAGCCCTATCAAACAAGAGCTGTAGATAAACTGGGACACCTGGTTCAGAAGGCTCAGCAGGTCTAAGACCAGCAGCAGTGGGAATAAACGTGGCCTCTGCTCCAGGCCTACTGCACTCTTGCTCCTGCCAAGGTACAGCTCTGAATACCCCTTCAGCATCACCATAATGACTTCCCTCAGCCAAGGGTAGAAGAGAGGCCTCCCTTCCAGCTGCATCAGGGGACCAGGTTTGGGCTATGGTCCTGGAGGAAGGTCCAGGTTCCTGATCCTGAATGTCAACCTCACTGTGATGCGAAGCAGGAGAAGTTTCTTTTTCTGGAGATCTTGTCCTAGAGGCCTTACCTGGGCAATATTTATTTATTTATTTATTATTTGAACTTGTATGCCTCCCATCTCCTCAAGACTGGGCAGCTCACAACTAAAAAAACAGACAATAAATACTTAAAAAACAATTAGATTAGTTTACAAGCCCAAATACTAAAACAGATTTACACAATTAACATTAAAACCTATCCCCCCCAGGAAGGGGTCACAGCCCGGGCTGGTCAAATAACCAGGTTTTAAATCATGGCGAAGGTGCGGAGGTCGGGGCCAGGCGAGCCCCAAGGGTAGTTGATTCCAGAGGTCGGGGCCATGAGAATAGGCTCACCGGGGGACCGCCAGCTGGCATTGGCCACCGGGACGGGACCCCGAGGAGTCCTTGCCTGTGTGCTCGCACAGGCTGCCGGCATTTGATATCGGCAGAAGACGCTCCCTTAAATATTGAGGACCCATGTCGTGCAGGACTTTGTATGTTAAAACTAAAACCTTGAATCTCACCGAGTGCAACCGCAACCAATGCAAACAGCGCAGGAGGGGGGTAACATGGGAGAATCGGAAACTCCCATCACCACCACGCCACGCGATTCTGCACCAGCTGCAATCTCCGGATGGTATGCAAGGGCAGTCCTAAATAGAGAGCTGCAGTAGTCGAAGTCTGGAGGTAACAAGAGCATGAGTGACTGTGCAGGGCATCTCGGTCCAGAAAAGGGTGAAGCTGACTAAGGGCGGAGCTGGGCAAAGGCCCTGGCAACGGACCCCACCTGCTCCTCTAACCAGAGCCGCATACATCCAGGAGGACCCCAGATCCTGCGCCCTATCCACAGGGGGCAACACTCTCCCCTATGGCCAAAGATGGACATTCCTGACTGGGCCGAGATGCCGGTATGCACAGCCACTCAGTCTTGGCCAGGTTGAGTCAAAGCATGTTCCCACTCATCCAGGTCCATACCGCATCCAAACACCGGGTCATCAGGAGAGGGCATCACTGATCTGGCCTGGGGTGGAAATGTACAGCTGGGTATCATCCGCATACTGATGGAATCTCACCCCAAAACCACGGATGATCTCACCCAGCGGCTTCATGTAGATGTAAAATAAAGAGGGAGAGGACCGACCCCTGAGGGACCCCACAGAGAGAGCCTGGGCCGACCTCAACCCCCCCCCAACACCGATTGCACTGCCCCGAGAGGTAGGAGGTAAACCACTGAAGAACAGTGCCCCCCCCCAACTCCCCCCGAGGCGCGCAAAAGGATACCATGGTCGATGGTATCGAATGCCGCTGAGAGGTCTAATAGGACCAGGACAGAAGAAAACCCCTGTCCCGGGCCCTCCAGAGATCATCCATCAGCACCACCAATGCCGTCCTGCTGTAGCCGGGTCGGAAGCCCGATTGGTACGGATCCAGGTAGTCCGCTTCATCCAGGAAAAGCGAAACTGCTGAGCCACACACTCTCAACAACCTTTGCCAAAAGCGAAGGTTGGAAACTGGACGAAAAGTTATCTAACACGGCTGTCTAGGGCAGGTCAGGAGGGGTCTCACCACCGCCTCCTTCAAGGCGGAGGAAAACACCCTCCCAACGGCGCTGACAACTGCCCGAGCCAACCGCAGGTGGCCTCCCTGGCGGCATAAGTGCCAGAAGGACACGGGTCCAACAAACATGTGGTGGAACTCAGACGTCGATAGTCCTGTCCACATCATCCTCGAAACAGGGTCAACTCATCCCAGATCACACCGCCAGACTACTTGTATCCTGCCTCAGACCACTGCAAATCAGAGGACAACCCGCCCCAATCCGAGCATCTTATCCGGACAGATATTGACCAAACTCCTCAGCCCTTCCTCAATGGGTCCGCCCCTCCCCTGTAATGGAGAGAGCGGTAACCCAAACAGGGCGGCTGGGCGTTATCTCAGGACGCTATGAGGGCGAGAGATAAGACCTTCTCAACGCTTCCATAGCTACCAGGTAAGTCCTAATATGGGCTCTTAGCTGGGCTCGATGATTGGGAGCTGGTGGACCTCCACCTGCTCTCTAAACCCTTCGACGACGCTTCATCTCCCGGAGCTCCTCGGTATTCCAAGGAGACATCCGGGATCCACGGCGTGTAAGGGGATGCATGGGGACAACCCTGTCGAGGGCATCCGACGCAGCCTGTTGCCAGGCGGCCGCCAAATCCTCGGCAGAGCTGTGGGCAAGGGAAGAGGGAAAAAACCCCAGTTCCGCCTGGAACCTCTCCGGGTCCATCAGGCGTCTGGGGCGGAACCATCTAAGTGGTTCCTCATCCCAGCAGCGGGGGGCAGCCTGTTGGAAGACCAGCCGTAGGAGATAGTGATCAGACCATGGAACGGGCAGCGCCGTAAAAGTGGCTTGCCCTCTGTCACTATGCCACTGTTCAGAGACAAAAACTAGGTCAAGAGTATTTCCCCCCTCATGAGTAGGGCCTAGAATCAACTGGGTCAGGCCCATGGCTTCCATAGAAGCCATGAATTCCTGAGCCAAACCCGACGCCCCCCTCAGGGAAGGCAGATTAAAGTCTCCCAGGACCATAAGGTCCGGGAACTCCACCGCCACCCCCGAGAGGAGATCCAGAAGCCCAGGCAGGGCCGCTGTCACACAGCTGGGGGAGAGGTATGTGAGCAGCAGGTCCACCCGACCATTAGGCCCCCACCTCAAGAGGAGGGTCTCACTCCCGCCTATCTCTGGAACAGAGACCTCCCTTGGAAACAAGGTCTCCTGAATAACCACAGCCACCCCACCACCCCTACCCTGGGCCCGTGGTCGGTGCAGAACCCGGAAACCTGGAGGGCATAGATCAACCAGAGGGACACCTCCCTCCGGGCCTAGCCAGGTCTCGGTGATACAGCCAGGTCCGCAGCCTCCTCCTCACGGAGGAGGGAGGACTTATTAGCCACAGACCTGGCATTAAAATACACCAACCTAAGCCCAGGGGTCCCAGTTCCGATGCCCCCTAGGGAAGAAGCATTAGGGTCGGAGCGCGCAACCGCACAAAGATGGCGGGTGCGCGCTCCCAACACATGATATGGTTCTATGCCTCGACGTCCCCTGCCGATCCCGACCACCCTGGGAATCGCAGTCCCCACCCCACACCCCGGAGCCCCGCCCCAACCCCTCCACCATGCACCGGGCTGCAAGAAGACCCCTCCACACTCACACCCACCCTCCTCCCTATTCCACTAAAACACCGAATTAAAAATTTTAAAAGTCGCCCCTTAGTTCCTGATTTAAAATTTAACCCCTTGGTCGCAGCATGCCACCTCTCGGGATCCCAGGATCCGTCATCAAGGTAAGCTGTCGACAACCCGATGGGCCAATTCAAGGACAAGGGTGCAGTCCTGAGGGCCCATAACTCCGGTCGCGAGTAACCACCCATAAATAATGAGTTAATAATTCATAATTCATAGGGGTATGCTTCTCTATGGCCTTTTGGTGCCTAGAAGCGTCCTTCTCTGCCCTAGAGACCTTCTTAGCTGGCTGCTTTCCCTATTTGCTACTTGAACCAGATGGAGCTGCCCTCTGGGATCTTGCTGCTCTAAAGGCCCTGCTGCCTCTAGGGGCATCCGCTATCTTGCCTGCATAAGGCCTTCTGGACTAAGGAGGAGAATACACAAAGGGTTTTTCATTTATAAAAACCAGGGGATATCTTCTTTTTTTATCCCCAACCTCCAAGAACCACTCTTCTTCAGCCCTATGCAACTTCAATAGGAGGGTTTAACACCTCCTACTGGGTCTCATACCCATTGGGGCCTAATAGGGCTATTAAATATAGACCAGGCCTGGCCTGAAGCCTGGGGGCCCTGGTCTACTTTGGGGTTAGGGACAGGTCCCCCACCAAAATAAAAGAAATACCCTACCCTTCGTTGTCTTCAGGCCCAGCAACGACCAGAGGCCGATGGCCTAGTACTGGCCAGGCGCTGGAGTGGTGGAGGAGCAGGCCTAGACTCTTCAAAATGGCTGCTTCAGCCCTAGAAGACTTTCAAAATGGCCACCGCCGATGAGGTGAATCAAAATGGCCGCCTGTGGCCACGAGGATTCCTGCTTCAACGAGGAACCCTAATGGAGGTTCCACGGCCTTTGGCTGCTCCCTGGAGCGCAGGGGCAGCTGCTGGGCTGGCCACTCGAATCGCGGCTCTCCTCTTCACAACAGAGTCTTGGAATTAGCCCTGCATCTCAGGATAGTGCGGGCTGATGCTGCCCGCATCTCAAAATGGCCGCTTGGCTCCTGCGGCTTCCTCTTCGCTGTGGAGGCCCTAAAACGGCCCCGCGGCCCTTGCCGGCTGCTCCGGAGTGCCAGAACAACTCTCAGCTGTTGTGCAGCTCCGAGAAACAGCTGAGAGTTGGAGCCGCATTGTTTTGAAGTTCGAGGCTTTTTTTGCCTGTTTTTTTCTGTTTTCTGTTTTCTCAATGAAAGGCTGCCTTTGGAATTAAAGGCAGGAGAGGCAATGACTTGCGTCCGTCCTGGCTGAGGACTGAGTCGAAAGCTGAGAGGAGCCACCCAGAGTGGGCGGAGCTAGGCTAATCAGCCTTTTAGACAGACTCAGTCCAAGCAGCTAGGACAAGAGCAACCCACTCCTGATCTGTCGCAGCCTTACAAGGGAGAAAACCAAGGATTAAATATAAGCTGCTACAAGATTCTAAAGATAGAAGAGGTCTGGGTTTGTCAGATTTTAGATTGTATTACGATGCTTGTTGTTTGGTAAGGTTAAAAGATTGGATAACTTTTAAAAAATCGAGGCTGTTAGACCTTGAAGGTTTTGATTTGAGATTTGGGTAGCATGCCTAGCTGTGGTGTGACAAACTAAAAGTTAACCCTGATTTTAAGATTCATGCTATTGGGCAATCGATTGCAAAGTACCACTTTGGCTATCACCTCATGAAGCACTACATAGAACAGAGATGATCGTGGAATGTAAATGGATGACATATTGAGACTTACTGATATTTGAAAAAGAGGGATTTAAGACAAGAGAACAATTAGTAAGTGAAGGATTTGCTTGTGATTGGTTTAATTATAGAAATTTTGAGATTTAAACTTGATTTTAAAAACTTTTGCTTTCACAGGAACTAAATCTGAACTGAATGGTAATTTATGTTCTGGAGATGACCACTTCGTTGCTAACGTATACACAATGTTACTCAAGATGAATCTGGAAGTAACATTTTGTATACTTTAGCAACGAAGTGGTCATCTCCAGAACATAAATTAACATTCAGTTCAGATTTAGTTCCTGTGAAAGCAAAACTTTTTTAAAAATCAAGAATGAATCTGGAAGTAAACAAAAAAAAGGAATTAATAAAGAGATTGGATATTCAGATTACTAAGAAAATAAAATACTTAGGGATCCTGTTAACAGCTAGATGTGTAACAATTAAGGAAGATAATTATCAGAAACTATTGCAACAAATCATGATAGATCTGGAAAAGTGGAAAGGTTTGCAACTATCACTTATAGGCAGAGTAGCAACAATGAAAATGAATATACTTCCAAGATTACTATATTTATTCCAAACAGTCGGGAAAAATATTTTGAGGATCTCAATAAAACAATACTGAAATTTATCTGGCAAGGGAAAACAGCAAGAATTAGTTCAAAAATGTTACAGGATGCAAGAACGAGAGGGGGTTTTGGACTACCTAACTGGGAATTGTATTACCAAGCTACGGCATTATCATGGATGAAAGAATGGATAGTATTAAGGAATACAAGATTGTTGACTCTGGAATAGCATGATTTACAAGTGGGTTGGCATGCAATTTTATGGTATGGGAAAAATAAGATACATGGTTACTTTCAGAGCCACTATATAAGAAATGCTCTACTGTTAATATGGGAGAAAACTAGAGAACAGCACTATTTGAAAGTACCAGTCTGGCAGTCTACAATGGAAGCACTTAACCACCCGAACACTTTTAATAGGGGAAATATTGTAAGATATAAGGATATTCTAAATGAAAGGGGTGAGCTTAAAACCAAACAAGAATTGGGCGAACAAGGGATAGATGTGATCTGGTATTCATACTTGCAAATACAGGTGAGATATGAAAAAGATGTTAAAACATATGGCTTACATAAAGAATTGACAGAGACTTCCGGTGGTGACATTGCAGCGATTCGGGGAAGAGAGATCAGGCTCTGTCTCTTGGACTCCATCTTTGGCGTTAGGAGCCCGATCAGAGGGTCACGTTTTCTCGGAGACGCGATAAAGGGAGGAAGCTCGGGGGACAGCGTGGTGGTAGGCAACCACCCTCTGGAATGAAGGGAAACCTTGTAAATCCTACGCAAAAGTGTCATTCATACTAATATGGCTGACTAGAAGCTGTGACAGCCACCAGACTGGGAAGAAGATCGGCAAAGTGTGGCATCGGACGGGAGCTAAACCCCAGGAGCAGTAATCGTAGCAGCACAGGAGGAGAGAAAGTCCTACGATCAGCTGGCGAGTGAAGAGGCTCGGGCGAAGAGAGACGAAAGGTCTCAAATGACAGCGGCGAAAAGGCGGTGGGAGTGGTATTGCAAGGGAAGAAGAGTGTAGCCGGAAAGGTTTGGACTGAGAATAAGGACGCGGAGAGAGCGAGACTAAATGAAAGTGTAAGTGAAGAGAGAGGAGGAAAGAACGGTTGGATAAAGAAGGACAGGGGAGTTAAGTTGGAGGATGGGATTCACCCTGAACGTATAGAGAGAAGAGACTAAGTGACTAAACAAATTGAAGGGAGGAATTCAGTGGAACGGCAGGAAGGAAAAGGAAAGTGAAGGAGGGTGAAGGTGCAGAGAGTCTTTTGTGAGGACGGGATCGACTGGAAGAAATAGGACAATTAAAGAAAGCTGAAAAGGACTATTTGAACAACATTTAACAACTGAAATAGAGAAGGAAGGAACTTTTGTGTTACGAGACTGAACGGCTAATGCAACAGGTGACGGGGAGAGCTTAACAAGAAAGGAGACGGCAATATTTACATGGAATAAGGAATTGGAAAATAAGGTGATAAAATAACTTGGTGCAAAGCAAAATATCTGATTCGCTATCTATGTTTATATTGTTTATTTGAGAGTGCTTAAGGTTGTAACGTTTACCTAGGATACAAAACTAGAAAGCATATGACAGAGTGAACTAGGAATTGTTGCTTTTGATAACAGAACTTTGTTGAATATATTTAGTTTAAAGAGAGTAAAATATATTTAGTTTAAAGAGAATAAATCAAAGTGAGTAATTACTATTTTAGACTATTTAGTGGGTTGTTTAAGTTAGTTTAATTATCAATTACCAAATAACAAAGCATTAAATAACATTGTAATTAACTACAAGGTAACGATATTATATTACTTAAAGCGGATATAAGATTGTGATATAAACAAACGATATATTAAATAGCTTTTATTGTACTGTTAAATATCAAAAGAAGGGAATAATTGAAAGGTTGGAAAGAGAATCATAAAACATTACTAAGAAGCAGGTACAACTAGGTGAAAATTCAGTGGATGGTAGAGTGGAAAAAGCTATATAAATTAATAAAAATGACAACTACCACAACAGTTCTACCCATGGGAAAGAAAACACCCTCAAACTCTTCTTTGGCGTCAGCATCACCCTCGGGACAGAGAGCAACAGACACGATGTTAGGAGCAGAAAAATCAAGTAACCCAGTCAATACACAGATGATGCAGACAACACTTTTGACAATACAAGAAACAATGCTTAAGATGCAAGAGACCATGACCAAAAACCATGAAGAAATGAGAAATAATATGCACAAATTAGAAAATAAATTAGGTGAAGTTCAACAAATAATGAAAAAAAAAATGAACAAACAATTAAAGTGGTTGAAACTAGAACGCAGCAGACCAAAAAAAAATTGGAAGTAGTAGACCAAAAATTAGTAGCCGTAAATAAAGATTTAGAGGAGTCCATTATAAATTTAGAAATGGAACGTGCTGCCTTTTACCTATGCTTCCAAAATGTGCCCGAAGATAAAGAAGACGACCTAAAAATGATCATGGCGGAAATAATAGCAGAAGCCACCCAATGGGAGATTGGAGAGATCCGAAATGACATAGACGAAATCTATAGAGTACACACTAATTATGCCAGACGCCACAAATTGCCGAGGGAAATACACATCAGGTTTCCTAAAAAAACGGTAAGAGACAAAGTATACAAAGCAATGAGAGATAAAATCACGACTTATAAAGGGAAAGAAATAGACACTAAAACAGATCCCCAGAAGAATAAGAGAGCAAAGGAGAGACTACCGTTTTCTAACATCACATCTAATAAAACATAATATAACATTCAGATGGCTTATCCCAGAAGGCATGCTCATAAGCTGACAAGAGAAGAAACTCAGAATAGATAGCCTAAGGAAAGCACAAGATTTTATGATGAACTGAAGATAATAGAAGAGGAACTGGGCAGTAAGGAAGAGTTAGAAACCAGAAGTCAGGAGGAACAGCAATCGGAAGAGAAGGACTCAGAACAAGAAGAAAGAAATAAGGATGAAAAGGAACAGAGTGAAGGAGAGGGGATCAGGACGAGAGCACAGAAGGAAAATAGAACAAATAGAAGACCAAGACAACAATATAGACAATAAGATGGAAGAAGAGATAAAGTTGCTATCTATAAACATTAATGGATTGAATTTTCCAATCAAACGGAAACAAATTTTCACCAATCTCCAGAAGCAAAAGGCCGATATAATACGCCTTCAAGAAACGCACATTAAAAAACAACATAAAAACTATTTAGAACAACCAAAATTAGGAAAACTATTTGTTTCACTGGCAGACCAGAAAACAAAAAGGAACAGCGGTGTATATCAAGGAAAAAATAAATGCAACACAAATATACTCAGATCCAAATGGAAGAATACTAACGATAGAAATTGAAATTCAACAAAAAAAGTATCATTAGTGATAATATACGTCCCAAATGAAAACCAAAAAGAATTTTATAGCAAGGTACATGAAAAAATAGTAGAATTAGGACAAGAGAATATTTGTTTGATTGGAGATTTTAATGCAGTGGTAGAAATAAAGAAGGATTATAAAAGTACCAGAAAAAAACAAGAAAAGGAGAAAAACATTACCAAAAACGTTTTTTGATCTGGCCAATGAGTTGAATTTGAAAGATAGTTGGAGAGACTTAAAAGGGAAGGAAAGTAAATATACCTATTATTCAAACCCCCATCAATCATGTCCCGAATATATATGATTTGGATGAATAAGGAATTAGAAAACAATGTGAAAGATATAGATATATTGACCAATACTTAGGCAGATCACAATCCCTTACAGATAATTTGGAGAGGACAAAAAAGGAAAAATAGAAGGTGGATGTTAGATACACAAATACTGAAAGAAAAAGAATATTTACAACTAATTAAAAAAGAAATGGAATTCTTCCTTAAAGTAAATAAGAACCAAAATACAACCCTCCAGAACTTATGGGATACAGCAAAAGCCTACATAAGAGGGATTACGATAGCATATATAGCCAGAAGAAACAAAGAGAAACGGAAAAAGCAAAATGAACTACAGGAAGAGCTAAAAAGATTGGAAATAACACTACAGGAGAAACCGCAAAGCAACAAAATAAAAAAAGAAAGGGACTTAATTAAACATAAATTAAATCTACTAAATCAGGAGGAATATGTAAAAAAAAATTGGTTAGGCAAAATTTCTTTGAACAAGCAAATAAGCTGGGAAGATGGCTGGCTTATAAATTAAAAAAGGAAAAGAAATTAATTCAACAACTAGAAGATAAAAATGGGATCCCCCAAAATCTTCTGGAGGAAAAAAAATTATACAAAAATACGATGAAAATCTATACAGACAGGATCAAATAGAGAGGGGTAGGATAGAACAATATCTCAAGGGGAAAAAATCTGCCACCAATCACAGAAGAGAATAAAGAACTTTTAGATAAGGAAATAACACAGACAGAATTAGAAAAAGCAATTAACAAACAGAAAAACAATAAAACGCCAGGCCCAGATGGGATTCCGGGAGATTTTTATAAGGTTTTGCAGGAAACTATGCAACCACTGCTGTTAGAATTGTATAATGAAGCACTACTAAAAGCAGAACTACCAAAATCATGGGGAGAAACATACATATCACTAATACCAAAAGAAGGTACGGACCACTCTCAAGTCCAGAACTATAGACCAATCTCATTGCTGGCTGCTGACTACAAAATATTAATCACTATTATGGCAGAAAGATTGAAAACAGTTTTGAATGAAGTAATACATTTGGATCAAAATGGCTTCCTCCCAAAAAGACAAATTAGGAATAACACCAGGACAGTAATTAATATTTTGGAATATTACAAAGCGCATCTAGGGAAACCAGTAGCACTGATTTTCCTGGATGCGCAGAAAGCATTCGACAACTTAAATTGGGAATTTTTTTTTATATCAGATGAAAGAGATGAAATTTGGGCCAAACTTTGTAAAAATGATAATGGAAATCTACTCAAGTCAGAAAGCCAATGTAAGGGTTAACGGTGACTTCACAGAAAGATTTGACATAGCTAAAGGTGTGAGGCAGGGATGTCCGATCTCACCTCTGATTTTCATACTTGCAATAGAAATTTGTTAAATCAAATCAGAAATAAAAAAGAAATTACAGGCACCAAGATAAAAAAGGAAGAGTACAAAACACAGGCATTTGCTGATGACATGGTATTCTTTGTAGAAAATCCAAACAAGGCTGGGAAAACATTGTTAAATGAAATAGATGAATATGGCAGAGTAGTTGGTCTTAAAATTAATAAAACTAAAACTAAAATGTTAGTCAAAAACCTTTCAGATTACCAAAAAGAGTTAGAAAAGGGAACAGAACTCCAAATCACAAATAAAATTAAATACTTGGGTATCTGGTTGACAGCAAGATGTTCATCCTTAGTAGAAGGTAACTATGATAAATTACTTAATCAAACGAAGAAAGATTTGGAAACATGGGGAAAATTGCAGCTATCCTTAGTAGCAAGGATTGCTGCAATAAAGATGAACCTGCTGCCAAGATGGTTATACCTATTCCAGACTGTGCCGGTAAAGTTAAATAAAAAATTCTACAGGGTACTAAATAAGATGATAACAAAATTTATATGGGAGGGCAAAAAACCTAGAATAAGATTAAAGCTATTGCAAGACAATAGAAATAGAGGTGGTTTCGGACTCCCTGATTGGGAATTATACCAACAGGCAGCAACATTAACTTGGATTAGAGATTGGATACTTTTAAATAACAGGAGAATATTAACCCTAGAGGGACACGATCTGCAAGTTGGATGGCATGCCATTCTATGGGAGAAAAACAAAAAGACGTACCTACATGTTAGGCAACATTTAATTAGGGAGGCAATAATAGAGATCTGGCGTAAAATTAGAACAAAGCATTACATTAAGATACCGGGCTGGCTTTCAACCATGAAAGCAATGCTCAATCCACACACTATGGATATTTCTAAAATGTTCAGGTACAATCAACTATTAGATAATCATGGAAACCTAAAAACAAATCAAAAATTGAGGGAAGAAGGAATTAAGGTAGATTGGTGGCGCTACTTGCAGTTGAAAACAAAGTATAAAAAAGATATGGAAGAATTCGGTATAGATATAAGTCCACAACAGCTCAATAAAATTATTTTAGGACTGGAAGAAAAATTTATATTCAAAATTTACAATTACCTCCTAAAACCTGATAAAGAAGAGGAGGTAGTAGAACAGACAATGATAGCATGGATGAAAAATTTTGGATATAACATTCAATTAGAGGATTGGGAAAGACTCTGGAAGAGAAATTACAAATTAACAATGGCAGTCTCATACAGGGAAAATCTTTACAAAATGCTTTACCGTTGCATCTAGCACCATCGAGATTGGCCAAGATATACCCAAATTTGAGTCCAACGTGCCGGAAATGTAAACAAACAGCAGGTACCTTCTTTCACATGTGGTGGTTGTGCCCCAAAGCCAAAAAAATTTGGAACAAAATAAGGATCTGGCTGCAAGAAATAAAGGGAAAAAATACAAACCTAAACCGGAAATGTTCCTATTAGGGATAATTAGAGGTGATTATAAGAAAGAAATCAAGTATCTCATAATACATATTCTGACAGCAGCGAGAATAACATGCTCAAAACTGGAAAGTGGAGTGTAATCCCACAGATAATATGCTAATTAAAAATTATGGATTGTGTGGAAATGAACAAGCTTACTATAGAATTGCGAGAGAAGGAAAAAAGAGAATGTTATACGGTCTGGGAGAATTTATATGTTTGGATAGATAACAGGAATAAAAAGATAACGTATAATGTAAATACGAATGATTTACATATGTATATAGATATGAGTAACGGAAGACAGAAAAAGCTGATGCCACAATGTATTGCAAAAATTGTAAACATGATTTGTTTTTTCTTTTTAAACTGTAAAACTTTAATAAAATTATAAAAAACAAAGAATTGACAGAATTGGATAAGATACTAACAGGAACAGAAGAAAGGTTGATAAAAGAAACTGTATAGTTATTTATTGGGCACTAAACTAGAAGAGAAACAAGTGAAGGAGACAATGAGCATGGGCAAAGAATTTTTTTTTAAATTACATTTATATGCCACCCTTCTCCGAAGACTCAGGGTGGCTTACAATTTTTGGGATACAACCCAATGCGCTCAGCAATAGCCTTCCTTCCATTGTATATGCCTGCTTATTACTAAGCGGCATTTTTACAAAGTCAGCTAATTGCCCCCAACAATCTTAGGTCCTCAATTTACCTACCCCGAGAGGATGGAAGGCTGAGTCAACCTTGAGCCTGGTGGGATTCGAGCCTACAGCAGTTGTAGGCAGCTGGAACTTAAGTGCAAGCAATTAACAGCCTGAGCCACCAAGGCCCATTTTGGTTATACAATAGCACTCGATGACTGGCAGAAACTATGGGATAAAATTATAAGGTAACAATGTCAACCGCATACAAAGAGAACCTATACAAAATATTTTATAGATCAGGGGTCATCAACTTTTTGGACCTCAGGGACCACCAAACTCATAATTTTAAATCATGGGGACCACTAATATGAATTTTGACTGACAGTGGCTTGCTGAGAGAGAGAGAGAGAGAGAGAGAGAGAGAGAGAGAGAGAGATCTGATCTGACCTCTCCCTCTCTCACACACACAAACACACAGAGGCAGGGGTGGGATTCAAATTTCTTAACAACCGGATCTGTGGGTGTGGCCTAGTTTGTGGGTGTGGCTCAGTGGTCATGTGACTGGCTGGGTATGGCTTGCATGTAAATATTATAAATATTTATATAAATATTTATTTTTTTATAAAAAAGAGCAACTTTCACCCAAAATTAGGCAAAGCAGGCAGGCAGATTGAATTGCTCACAGAATCACAGATTCATTCAGAGATCTGTGACATTGGCTACCTGAGCCTGTCACATAAAATTTGCTTGCAGGCAAACCCATAAAATTTGCTAGCAAGAAAACTCACAAAATTAACTCACAACACACCATGTATGTAAATATTGAATTTTGTATTTAAAAAAAGAGCAACTTTTACCCAAAATCAGGCAAAGCAGGCAGGCAGATTGAGTTGCTCACAGAATCACAGATTCACTTAGAGAGATCTGTGTTTCTGCCATCGGCTATCTGAGTCTGTAACTGAACAATAGAACCTTCAGTCCTAAGGGAGGTTTGGCTCTGCTTAAAAGCAGAGCCAAAGATCAAAAGATTAGCTAGAAAGCAAGAAATCCAACGATTTCCTGCTTTCTAGCTAATCTAAATCTCCCGGCATATCAGAACAGCTGATGGTTGGAAAAAGAGCAACTTAGCAGGCAAGTTTGCCAGGTAAGGAGTGAGTGGGCAGGGTGGGTTCTCGTGGGCCATGTGGGCGGTGCAGCCTTGTGTTCCTGTGCAGCCTGGATTGCTTTGGGGGGTGCTCTGGGGGTGAGATTTCTCTGCAGACCACCAAAATTTTCTTGCGGACCACCAGTGGGCCGCGGGCCTCCAGTGGGCTGCGGATCACCAGTTGGCGACCTGCTATAGGTGGCATTTTGCACCAGCAAGGCTGGCGAAGATGTTTAACGATAAATCAGCAAAATTTTGGAAATGCCGCCAAACACCTGGCACATACTATCATATGTGGTGGACATGTGATGAAGCTAAAAAATATTGGACAAAATATGTTCATGGCTGGAAAAGATGATACAACAGCGTATTGATTTAAAACCAGAAATATTCCTGTTGGAGATCTTACCTGAAACATACAGTAAGGAAATTGTATATTTGATTATTCATGTGACAACTGCAGCGAGAATTGTATTTGCACAAAATTGGAAAAGGGAACAGACTCCTACTGAAGAAAATGTGATTAGGAAAATACTAGAATGTGCAGAAATTAATAGATTAACACTTGTAATTAAAGAAAGAGCAAACTGAATACTATAAGGTATGGAAATTATTTTATCAATGGTTAGAGAAAAACTATGAAAGCTAGATATAATTAATGGATTAGTTAAGAATGTTGAATGATAATAGATATTTTTAAATAGAAATAAACAAGCCAAGAAGAAAGATAAAGAGATAGTGATATTAAGTACAATAAGTATAACAAGATTAGAGAATAACACTGTGTAATGAATATGACTGTAAACACTAACTGTATTGCACAAGGTATTTGTATCCAGATGACACGTTGTCAAATGGAAGAAGATATCTTTGTAATAAAAATAAAATAAAAAGTTTATATATATATATATATATATTGTATATATGATATATGTCTTTGAAATATATATATAAATATATATATATATATAAAATATATAATATATATATATATATATATATATATATATAAAAGATGAATCTGGAAGATAAATACGGTAAAGATTTCTTTCTTTGTGTGTGTGCGTGTACATATGTAAAAGAGGAGAAGAATTTACTTTTTCTTTTTTTTCAGCACCCAGCCAGGGTGGATCCTACATGTTAAATGTTAAATATATTTGATGGCTTATTTGTTTTTCTGTTTTGTATTTTACTTTTTATGATAAAACAATAAATAATACATTAAAATAACTGGATGTTTTTCGGTCTGCCACCTTCAGCTTAGCACCTCATTGGCATCCTGCCATCAAAGGCTAGGGGGGAGGGGGCATGGGGAGGATGAGCAAATGGGCAATATACCTGTGTCAGTATGTGATGGGAAATAGGGAGGGGGAAATGACAGCTTGATGAAAAACAGAGAAGCTCAGAACCACTTTGTTCCAGCATTCAAGGCCATGCACCCTGAGAAGGAATGTGGATTATCCCAAACATCTCAGCATTCTCAAAACACCTAGGTGAATCTTCATTGGCTGAAGATGAACTGGTGGTGGGGGGAGGGCTGAGATGAGGGGAAACCTTCTGTATCTTTTTAGCACAGGAAATTTAGTTCTAGCTTACTGCAGCCAGCATCTTTCAGTAAAAGAACCTATCACTTCAAACAAATGGAGTTGAGGGTCTTTCTATCCTAAGGGATTGAACTGGGGCAGGTCTGACATTAGGCTAGAACTGCAATTGTGGTCAACCCAGAGAGGAAGTCGCCTCTACCGTGGGGACTGTGCAAACAATGTTGGTTCAAGGGAGCGATCAGGAGTAGATTGAAGCCTGGGGGGAAGCATCTTCAACCCCCCCACCCCCCCGAGGGCTAGATTTCTCTGAATGGCTGGGAGAGGCAGAAAGCTGTGGTGACCCATCAAGGCCCCAATGGTCCCTCAGGGTCGGGAAGCAGGAAGAGTGGGAAGAAAAATCCATGGGGGTAACTTTCACCTGTGGGAGCAACAATAGACGTTGCTGGCATCCGGCCCTGCAGCCCAACCTACACCGCCTGCGGGAGCAGCACTGACAAGGCGGAGAGGTTGCAAGACACCAGCCCTTGGCATGAAATTTAATGGAAACCCCAAGCAGTTGGGATTCTTCCTGGAATAAGTTTGAACCTACATGCAAGATAGCCACCGAAGGGGGCAAGGCGTGATGCATGACTATGGAATTGGAGGGGACTGCGGCAGAGTGTATGGTCATCCACCACAACGATGATGCCCCACAGCTAAGAAACTTCAACCGTTTTGTGGTAGCACTTCAGAAGTGTTTTGAAGATGCCCTAGCCGACCGCAAAGCCAGGGATCGCATAAAAACCATCAGCCATGGCTGGAGAAGAGTGGCCAAATACACCCAAGAGTTTCGCAACCTAGCCTGCCAACTGACCGACTGGCTGCAGGACATCCTGACTGTGTGTTTCCAGGATGGGCTGAGTGACAAAGTCTAGAACACCTGCATCTCCTGCTACGTTCTGGTGGAGGAAGTGGAAATTGACCTGGCTCAGTCCAAATATTTCCCAAGCTGTGGGTGACAAAGATCCCTCCCTGAAAAGAAAGAGGTTCCAAAGCCACTGCCATGCGACCAGAGCCCACGCCGACGATCCACTGGCTGCTTCAAGTGCAAGAAGGAGGGGCACCAAGCTGCCGACTACCAAGCCACACACCTGGCCCAGAAGGCACCTCCGGGATCTGTCAAAAAACAGTGAAGCCGCCACAGAGAATCTGCAAGACAGCCCTGAAGGGAATGGAGGTCGTAGAATTAACCCATCCCCCAAAGATGGTGAGAGAACTCTGACTGGCCCCGCAGATAGCTCGGTGGAGAGCAACACTGACTATGACGATGACCCCTTGGTAAGTCGCCTGATCTACCCAGTGATCATCACCATAGAGCTGTTGGTTCAATTCTCGGGTTCCAAGGGGACTCTAGTAGCCCTCCTGGACTCAGGTTGCACCAGGTGTCTGGTCAACCCTGCCCTGGTTGAGAAACTGGGCATGAAACTCAAGCAGCTTAAAGTGCCTGTGGCTTCCTGCCAACTGGACAGCTCGTTGTCAGGGGGAATCCTGGCGACATTCGTTACCGAGCCAATAGAGATGGAGATGGGGGTACACACAGAGACTTTGAGAGTTTTAGTGTGGCTCCTGGTATGGAGAGATCCCTTGTACTAGGACTGGCTTGGCTATTGAAGTGGAACCCCTACGTGAACTGGAGGAGGGGGCTATTAAAGATCCAGCAAGCTGGCCACAAAGGGGGACAGGAGAAACCTGGCCCTAAGCTATCACGGGCAATGCTAAGAAGGGAAGTGGGAGCAGCAACAAAGAAACACCCCCAAGGCGATCGTTGGATTCCCAGAGAATATTGGGGCCTATGGGACGTTTTCATTGAGAAAGGATGAGACACGCTCCTACCCAACGGCCCACCAACTGCTCCACAGAGATCTTGCTGGGGGCTAAATTGCTCAAGCTTAAACTGTACTTGATGACTCCTAGGGAATTAGAGGAATTATGAACCTTCATATACAAAAACCTGAAGTGCGGCTTCATCCAGCCTGCCAGACTGAGGGTGGTTGCTCCGGTACTATTCAGGGAAAAGAAGGATGGGTCCCTTCATCTATATGTTGACTATTGCGGGTTAAATGCTGTTTACATTGAAAATGTCTACCCGCTACCCCTAATGTAGGACGTTAGCCTATTTGGCAATGGGGAAATTCTTTACCAAACTGGACTTGTGAGAAACATACAGTATTACTGGGTTAGGTTCAAAGAGGGCGACAAGTGGAAGACAGCTTTTAATTGCCCCTTAGGATGTTTCCAGTTCTGGGTCCTCCCTTTCGGACTACAAGGGGTCCCTGCTGTGTTCATGCAGCTGATAAAGGGCTGCATGAGCACCTATACAAGGGAGTGCTAGTTTACCTGATTGACATTGTAATCTATACTGAGACTATGGCAGAACGGGTAAAACTGGCCAGGGCTGTGCTCAAAAAGCTCTGTGCAGCCCAACTGTACTCCAAGCTGTCAAAATGCAAATTCCACCAGAGTAAAATTGACTATCTAGGCTACTGCATTTCTCGTCAGGGGATAGAGATGGACCATGGGAAAGTATGGCTGGTACTGGACTGGGCTCCTCCCTGTACTAAGAAGCAACTACAAAGCTTCCTGGGGTTTGGGAACTTTTACCGCCAATTCATCCCGTCATTTGTCCAAATAGCCCTCCCTATCACCAATCTGCTAAAGACAAAAGGGGAGGGGAAACCCAAGCCTAGCCAGCTGCTGAAATGAACAATGGAAAGCGACATTCGAAAAACTCAAGCACCTGTTCACTGCAGAACCGGTGCTGAAACACCCAGCCCCCAATCCCCCCTTTGTCATCCAGGAAGACGCTAATGATGTGGCAGTGGGGGCAGTACTCTTACAAAAGAATGAGTAAGGGGCTCTACAACCGTGTGTGTATACTTCCAAAAAACTCACCGAAGTAGAGTGCGGGTGGGTGGTCTGGGAAAAGGAGGCATGTGTGGTGCACTGGGCACTCCTAACTTGGGAGACATTTCTTAGAAGGGAGCAAAACACCTTTTGAGGAGTGGTCTGACCATAAAAATGTAGAGGCTCTAACACACACACACACACACACACACACACACACACAAACACACCCTGCAATTTGTGACAGGTCCACTGGGCTCAGTATTTTAACGGATTCAATTTCACCCTGAAATCACTTTGGGGGGGGGGATTTCTTAGCAGATGCCTTGTCTAGAATGCCACGATATAGCAGCTCAAAGCCAGGTACGATCAGACCAGTCATCCCATCCCGCCAATTAGCTGCTCCAGTCACCACTAGAGCACAAGCCATGTTAAAGTCCCAAGTAGCTGAGGATGTTAGGGCTGCCCTGAAAGCAGCACTAGAGGACAAATGGTTTCAAGCCCATAAAGGGCGAGTGTAGGATATAGGACGGTTTAGCCTGGGTGGTAGCCAAACTATATGTCCCTGAAAGTCAACGATTGATGGTCTTGCAGAAAAACCACGAATCTAAAGCAGCAGGACATTTTGCCTTTGTAAAAACCCTGTATCTAAATTAGACAATAATTCTGGTGGCAGTCATTGAAAAAGGACATAGAAAGCTACATAGCTAGCTGTCCTATCTATGCATCTGCTAAAAGACACCAAGGGAAAATAGCAGGACTCCAGCCAGTAGCGGATCCCAATGCCCCATGGAAAAAGGTCTCAATGGACTTCATAGTAGAGTTGCCTGAAAGTTCCAAGAGCACTGTAATGTCAACTCTGAAGCTGATCTGACCGAGGCCATTTTGAGGCTTCAGTGTTGCTGCACTGGAGCTGAGGGATAGGGAGGGGGAAATAGACACAGTTGGGGTTTGTAGCCAAAACAAAATACTTTCTCCTGGGAACCAAGGACATTCCCACAGGTGGCTGGAGAGAGGAGAAGCAATGTCACCAGGCAACCGGACGGGACCTTGATTGGACCATGTGACTGTTTGGGAAAAGGGAAAAACTTTTACTTATGATTAGGTGAAAACCACGGGAACATTCAGAGTCAGTTTTCACCAGCCTGTGCCAATATGATATGTCCAATAAAACTATTATTTGAGGAACTACTTGCCTCACAGTTGTTTGCTATGGCCGTATTACTTGGAACCCTGACATTAAACCAGGGATCTCCAAACTTGGCAACTTTGAGACTTGTGGACTTCAACTCCCAGAATTCGCCATGAGCTGAGGAATTCAGGGAGTTGAAGTCCACAAGTCTTAAAGTTGCCAAGTTTGGAGACCTCTGCATTAAACCAACTCTCCTAAATTTATGCTCCAAGAGGAGCAGCTCTCTAGGGTCCTGAGCCCCAGCTGCTGCCTGGTCTACCCTGGGAGCAGGAAGACTCAGCGAAGATGATGAGATGGAGGAGAAAGGGGACGAGACCACAAGGGCCTGCAGTGGAACCCTGGAATTCCCGCAGGTCCCCTTGGAGAGCCAGCGGGTAGCAGAGGCGGTGGTGGAGATCGTGTGCCAAGTCCGCACCGAGTGGCCTATCTCTGGGGACCTGTATCAGGCAGACAAAGACTTCGGCAGCTGAGTCTCATTTCAAGAGCCAGCGAGACATCAACCAGGGATTCAAGGACCACCATCCTCAAATGGAGGGCGACAGGACCACTGGACCTGAGTGACTCCAGAGACTGGAGATACCAGACCGCAGTGCACCGCCAGACCTTGGCGGAGTTGCTGGAGAAGTTTGACTGGCTGAGTCTTGGCAGTTTGGGACGCCTGCCTCAGCCTGAATGCATGGGTCGGGGATCCTGAACTAGCCGACTTTGATGTTTCCTCCACCACCGCAGCTTCCCAAACGGCCAGCCCTTCACCCCTTCATCCAGTGCAGTCGATCTCTGGGCTATTTCCCTCCCAGAAGGATTGATCTACCAGCGCAGCATCCTGGGTGACCAGCCCCCTACCACTCCCTTTGGAGCAGTCAAACACAGGACTGCAACGAAGCCCATCAAGGCGCCAAAGGCCAGCTAGCCCACCTGGGCAGCCTCAGCCTCTTTGGCAGGTGCCGCCTGGCTGGGCCTACCACCCTCAGCATGGCTGGGTCCAAGCCTAATGGACCCCTGCCTCTGCCTCTGCTGCTGGCCCGGCTTGCCGCTCCACCACATTTCAGGACTACTTTCAATGGAGACCCAAGCAATCTGGCATTCTACCTGAACCGGGCGTGGGCCCACATTGATGAGTACGGGAATGACTACCCCAATGATCAAGTGATAGTCCAGGCCACCACTGACAAGCTAACAAGGGAAGCAGCAGAATGGGTGACCCAACTACATGACGAGGACGCGCCAGAATTGGGAAACATTGATTTTTTTCCTACAGGAGCTGAATGCCAGGTTCGAGGATGAATCCCAAGCCCAGGAAGCTGAGGAGGAAATCAAAGGAATCAAGCAAAGGGGCCGCCCAGCCAAAGAGTACGCCTGAGAGTTTAGGAGAGTGGCTGGCAAGCTACGGCACTGGCCCGAGCAACTCCTGGTCTACTTCTTCAAGGAAGGCTTGGACAAGGAGCTGCTCCACACCTGGGCCTGCCGAAGAGCCCCCACCGAATCCACAAGTGGTACCAGATGGCAGTGGCCATGGACCTCGAGCTCCACCGGCACAAGGAGGATCAGTCAAAAAGAAATGCAAAAGCCAACCTGAATGGCAACAACTTGGTCGGCAATCCAGCCCCCGCCAAGCGGAAGAGCAGATGAGGGGAACCTCAATGATTAAATGCTTCCGATGCGGACAGCAAGGCCACCGAGCGGCTGAGTGGCTGGCCCCAGCCCCCATCCTGCAAAAACCTCGGAGTCAGCTAAACAAACAAAAAACGCTGCAAAAAGCTACGGAGAGAGGAAAATTTGCCCGCCAAGCTGTCGAGGTCCCCCTTCCCTTCCCTGGGGAAGAGGTAACTCCGGCCCCTGAAGCCCAGCTGCCGACAGCCTACGACAATGACGACGACAGCAAGAACGACCTGATGGTAAGTGAAACCATCCGTCCATTCGCCATTCAGACGAGGCTAGTGGTACCCAAGTGTTCTGACCTAGCCTTCACAAAATCTTGAAACACTCCTTGTCCCAACAAAACCCCTTTTTATTTGGCTAATGTGAATTCCTATCATTCACATCAAGCAAAGTCCCAGCAAACAGTCTTTCAAGGGTGAATTGCAACCACAGACCTTATCAAGCTTGGAGAGTTGCCATGCTGATAGCTTCCAAGCACAGTGCTGTACAAGAAATACTTGGCAAGGAGTCTCTGTGGGCCACGAACAAATCTTCACACTAATTAAGCAAACTAATTGTCTCCTGCAAAACCCCACTCCCCTTTCGCTATTTATTCCCTATGGGAGGGGCCATTCACCGTCCACCTGTGCCTTTACTTCCGAGTCAACCCTTGTTCCTTAACTGTTCCCTTCTCCTGGCAGCTCTGTGCATGCGCACATCGGGAACAGGCTCCAGCTGTTCTGCCCCACTGATCTCTGACTCCGAGGGCAGCTGATAACTGTTGGACAGCCCTGGCCCCATCTCTGCCTCTGACACAGAGCACCCATCAGAGCCTTCCTCAGACTCCAGGACTGGCCCATGTTCCTCCCCAACCTCCTCAGTGTCCGAATCTGCCGAGAGCTCCACTGGCCGCTGGCAGGCCACAACACCAAGACAGGGGCCCAGGGGGAAGTAGAAGCAATCATAGACACGGGCTGTACCCACTGTCTGATCAGTCTGCCCACAGTCCTGAAGTTGGGAATCAAGATGAGGCTCCTAGCCAACCCCATATGCTTCGAGCAAGTCGATGGGTCGCCGATAGGAGGAGCCCCTGCCACACTCCTCACTGAACCTGTAAGATTAGAGATGGACAGGCACTGGGAGCTGATCCGGTCCATAGTGGCGCCAAAAATGACAGAAGCAGTGATTTTGGGCCTGGCAAGGCTGGACAAGTGGGGCCCCATCATCTCGTGGGAAGGTGACTACAGGAAACTGAAGCTGGGAGTAGGCCCTCTCCCCCTTCCCAACACTGCTGGGAAAGAAACTGTCCAGTGACTAAATGGCACTAAGCGAAGCGAAAGAGCTGCCGCCACCTCAAAGCCACCCCTGGGCACACCCCAAATCCCCAGGGAATACCGGGACTTAGCCGAGGTGTTCAGTGAAGAGGATCGCAATGCGCTATCCCCCCCACTGCCCCACAGACTGTGCCATAGAAATCGTACCAGGGGCAAAACTACCCAAGCCAAAAATGTATTCCATCGCCCCCAATGAAATGAGAGAACTGAGAGAATACATCAACACCAACCTGGCCTGGGGATTCATACAGCCGGATAAATCCAAGGTGGCTGCCCCCATCCTCTTTAAAGAGAAAAAAGACGGGTCAATGAGGCTCTGCGTCGATTTTAGGGGAATTAATGCTGTATGTGTGGAGAACACGTACACACTCCCCCTCATGAAAGACATGCTGGCACATCTAGCCAAGGGAAACTAGTCCTACGAGAGGCATGAGTTTTATTCGGCTTGGCTTGTTAGGTTTAATTTCTTTTAAATTATTTATTGTTCTGTGTTTTTATTTGTGAGCCGCCCCAAGTCCTTTCGGAAAGGGGGCGGCATACAAGTCCAAGTAAAATAAAATAAAAGTAAAATAAATAAAATAAAAATAAATAAATACTACTGGGTGCAAATCAAAGGAGGAGACAAGTGCCTTCAATTGCCCCTTAGGAAGTTTCCAATTCAAAGTAATGCCCTTTGGCTTGCAAGGAGCCCCTGCAGTCTTTATACAACTGATAGAGGTGTTACATGAGCACCTGTATAAAGGAGTCCTCGTGTACCTAGACAACATTCACATTTTCATTGAGACCCTAGAGGACCATGTTAAATTGATGCGCCAAGTATTGGAAAAACTCCTCGTGGCTAAACTATATGCGAAGTTGTCAAAATACGAATTCCACAAGACTAGCCTGGACTACCTGGGCTACTGAGTGTCAAGTGAGGGTGTGGAAATGGACCCGGCTAAAGTTAAAGTGGTCTTAGACTGGCAACCCCCTCGCACATGAAAACAGTTTCAAAGCTTCTTGGGATTTGCTAACTTCTATAGGCAATTCATTCCCTCCTTTGCCAAAATTGCCCTGCCCATCACCGAGCTTTTAAAGACAGGGGGAGGCCCTCAGCAACCACAACCAAGCCAACCTCTAACTTGGACTTTAGAACATCAGCTTTAGAATTCAAGGCACTGAAAAAGCTCTTTGCCAAGGAGCCAATCCTCAGACACCCTAATTCAGAACATAATCCAAGCTAACACCAGCGACATGGCCATCGCAGCAGTCCTCCTTCAGAGGAACACCAACGGTGACCTGCAACCCTGCGCATACACCTCCAAAAAATTGACAGAGACTGAGAGAAGATGGGTGGTATGGGAGAAGGAAGCCTATGTGGTCCAATGGGCCCTACTGAACTGGAGGCACTTTCTCGAGGGCAACCTCATTCCGTTTGAGGTGTGGACTGATCACAAAAACTTAGAAGCCCTCAAGAACCCATGAAAACTCTCCCCAAAGCAAGTTAGTTGGGTGCAGTACTTCAAATGATTCAATTCTGAACTAAAATACATCCCTGGGGGAAAACCTCCTGGCAGGCACCTTATCACACAAACCACAGTACAACAGTAGACGTGAAGAGGTGGTCCATGCCATGATTCCCCCCTCCCAACCTGCCTCACAAGCCACAACCAGAGGACAGGCTAGATGATGGAGAACCGCAGATGGGGGAGGGGTGACCAAAAAGCTGAGGGACGAACTGCCAGCCAACC
Organism: Naja naja; assembly: GCA_009733165.1. Classification (NCBI taxonomy): domain Eukaryota; kingdom Metazoa; phylum Chordata; class Lepidosauria; order Squamata; family Elapidae; genus Naja; species Naja naja. The sequence goes on along the minus strand of SOZL01000004.1, from coordinate 838,285 downwards.
CCGGTACAAAGATAACAAAGACAAACTGACCCTGAGAGATAGTCTAGTCTGAAAAGGCTCCAAATTGTATGTGCCCAACAGCCTGCAACTACAAATGCTCCAAAAGTGTCACGATTCTAAGCAGGCTATTTGAAAATCCTGCATCTGGCCAGAAGGCAATTTTGGTGGCCAAAGATGAAAAAGGACATTGAGGACTATGTTAAAAGCTATGCCACTTGTGCAGCCATGAAGAAGAGGTCAGGAAAACCCCCTGGGTTGCTTCAGCAAGTGGCAGATCAGTCACGACCCTGGGAAGAAATCGCCATGGACTTCATTGTCAAGCTTCCTGAGAGTGGCAGGAATACGGTCCTTTGGACCGTAATAATTTATTCTCAAAGCAAGCCCATTTCATAGCTTGCCCAGGCTTCTTGTCAGCAAAAAAGCTAGCCAAGCTGTTCGTAAGGCAGATTTATAGGTTGCATGGCATTCTCTGCAGGATAATCTCAGACAGGAGGGTCCAATTCACCGCTAAGTTCTGGAAGGAATTTATTAGGTCCATTGGGTCTTCGCAGGAGCTTAGCTCAGCCTTTCATCCGAGTACCAATGGGGCTGTGGAACGCGCAAACGCCTTAGTGGAGCAGTACTTGAGACGCTAAGTCAACTACCAGCAGTCTAACTGGGCAGATCTACTGCCATTCGCTGAGGTGGCATACAATAATGTGGTCACAGCAGCACAAGACTGAGCCCTTTTCAGGTCACCAGTGGCATGGAATTTGTCCCCATGCCTGAACTCCCCAGGAGTGTCACTAAGCGAGTGGATGGTGTCACTGAAGAAAGCGTGGGAAAATACCAAGCGGGCTTTACGAGAGGTGGCAAAAACCCATAAAATGCAAGACAAAAAATGCCACAACCCCCAAGTGCTATTCCAAGTGGGGAGCAAAGTTTACCTCTCTACGAAGTACCTGAAGTTGAAACTCCCTTGCAAAAAACTAGGACCAAAGTTCATAGGGCCTTTTCCCATAGTGAAAGTAATCAACCCTGTTACGGTACAACTTCAACTCCCTCGCTTGTTAGGGAAAGTGCATCCAATTTTTTATAGCAACTTGTTAAAGCCGGTGGTAGGCTCCCAGATCAGACCAGTAGATCGGGCAGCTCCAAAACAAATAGTGGTGCAACGGGGAATGCATTATGAGGCAAAGAAAATCCTAGATTCTGCATTACATAGGGGCCGATTACAGTACCTAGTGCAATGAAAGCTGTATCCCCTCTCTGAGGCCACATGGGTTAAGATTTGGGATGTGAAGGCAGATAGGTTAGTCAAACAGTTTCATGACGAGTACCCCCAGAAACCCAAGGGGCCTCCAGGGGGAGGGAGAGGGGGTTGGATTGAACCTTGGGTAACCTCTGTGATTTCTTTTCTTTACAGGAAGTCCTTTTCAATTAAGGCGGGGTGGTGGTGGTGCCTGTCAACTCTGAAGCTGACCTGACGGAGGCCATTTTGAGGCTTCAGTGTTGCAACACTGGAGCTGAGGGATAGGGAGGGGGGAATAGAAGTAGTTGGGGTTTGTTGCCAAAACAACATACTTTCTCCTGGGAACCAAGTACATTCCCACGGGTGGCCGGAGAGAGGAGGAGCGATGTTACCAGGCAACTGGATGGGACCTTGATTGGACCATGTGACTGATTGTTTGGGAAAGGGGAAAACCTTTTACTTTTTTTTTAAATAAACTTTCTTGAATTTTTATATCTTTAAAAACCAAACAAAAAATATACATATTATGACATTAACAGTGTGTGACATCTATCTCATATACTTCTATTTTGCGCTTATTTACAAATATATACAATTTGTGTGAATATAAGCTATAAATTGCTTATTGTTAATTCTTCCATCATCCATCTGTCTTAATTCAATCCGATCATACCATTTTTCCCAAATTCTATAATATTCAGACTCCTCTTTCTCTTGTAGCATCAGGGTTAATTTATTCATCTCAGCACACGCCATTATTTTTTGCATAATCAGTTCGTCTGATGGTATACAATTATGTTTCCAACATTGAGCATAGGCAATTCTAGCAGCCGTTAGAATGTGTAATATTATATATTTTATATTTTTCCAACATTTCTTTTTAAATATCCCTAACAAAAATAATTCTGGTTCCAAATCTATTTGTTCCTTGAGGATCTCTTGCAACCATTTTTTCATTTTAAGCCAGTACTTCTGGGCTTCTAAACAAGACCACCACATGTGATGAAAAGTACCCTCTTTCTTCTTGCACTTCCAACATGCTGGGTTCATGTTAGGATAAATCTTTGCCAATCTCGCAGGGGGAAGGTACCATCTATAAAACATCTTATAGATGTTCTCTTCATATGAGGCTGATTTTGTTAATTTATAATTTAGATTCCAAATGCTCTCCCACTCTATCAAGCTTATGGTATGTCCAATGTTTTGCGCCCAGGCTATCATACATCCCTTAACCACCTCTTCTTCCAATTCTACATCTAATAGATATTTATAGATTCTTGTAATATTTTTTTATCTGGGCCTGTTAGGATTTTATCCAATTGTTGTAATTCCAAATATATTCCAAAATCTTCTATATCGTTTTTGTACCTATTTTGTAGCTGAATATATGCCCACCAGTCGATGTGTATCCCTTGTTTTTGGAGGTCCTGGATCGATTTTAAGTTTCCTTGTACACCTAAGACATCTTTATATTTTGTCATTTTACATAGGTCTAAATTGTTTGGGTGTATCATCGTCGATAACCAAATTGGAATTTTCATATAATGTTTCTTTCTAATTTTGATCCAGTTTTGTAATAGAGAATCTCTAATCAAATGCCTATGGAAATATTGTTGTTTTTTAGTTCCTGTTTCCCACAAAAAGGCATGCCATCCTCTCTGGAGGTCATGGCCCTCTAAGCTTAATATTCGCTTATTAGTTAGATTAACCCATTTTTTAATCCAGATTAACGCCGTTGTATTGTAGTATAACTCCCAATTTGGAAGTCCAAGTCCCCCTCTGCTTTTAATATCTTGTAATGCTTTCATCTTTATTCTAGACTTTTTTGCCCAGCCAAATAAATTTTGCCATAATTTTTTTTTTTTTTTTTAAATTACATTTATATGCGCCTTCTCCGAGACTCAGGGCGCTTACAATTTTGGGATGCAACCCAGTGTGCTCAGCAATAGCCTTCATTCCATTGTATATGCCTGCTTATTACTAAGCGGCATTTTTACAAGGTCAGCTAATTGCCCCCAACAATCTTGGGTCCTCAATTTACCTACCCCAAGAGGATGGAAGGCTGAGTCAACCTTGAGCCTACAGCAGTTGTAGGCAGCTGGAACTTAAGTGCAGGCAATTAACAGCCTGACCCACCAAGGCTGGTTAATCTTATTAATCTTGCTAAAGAATTTTTTTTCTAATTTAATGGGGATCGTCTGAAATAAATACAGGAATTTGGGTAGAATGGACATTTTAATGGCTGCTATTCTTCCTAATAGTGATAATTGTAATTTCGCCCATAGGTCTAAATCTTTCTTTGTTTGTTGTATAAGTTTGTTATAATTATTATCTATTGTTATACATTGAGCAGTCAGCCATATACCTAAATATTTAATTTTCTTTGTTATTTGTAGTCCCATTACCTTTTCTAATTCTATTTTTTGTAATTCCGTTAAATTTTTGGTTAAAAGTTTTGTTTTTTGTCTGTTGATTTTAAGACCTGCTACTTCCCCGTATCTTTCCAATTCTTTAATTAACTCCTCCTCTCTCTCTATCGGATCCTCAATAAAGAACACCATATCGTCTGCAAAAGCTTGCAGTTTGTAGTCTTCCTTTTTGACTCTAGTTCCTTTTATTCCCGGGTGTTGTCTGATTCGTCTTAGTAAGGTTTCTAGTGACAAGATAAAAAGCAGAGGTGACAGAAGACAGCCTTGTCTTACTCCTTTCCTTATTTCAAAATTCTGGGTATTTTCACCATTTATCATAATACTTGTCTTTTGGGTGGAATATATTGTTTTTATTATATTCTTGAATTTGGTTCCTAAGTTCATATTATAAATTTGTTGTATCATAAATTTCCAATTTAAATTATCAAATGCCTTCTGGACGTCCAAGAAAACAAGGGCCACTTGTTTCTCCGGGTGGGCTTCATAATATTCCGGAATGTCTAATGCTATCCTTAAGCTATTCCTAATATGTCTAAATGGCAAAAATCCATTTTGGTCTGAATGGATATATTCGTTCAGTAATCTCTTCAATCTGTTTGCTATTATGGTCGCAAAAAAATTATAATCGGCATTCAATAAAGATATAGGTCTATAGTTTTGGATTAATCTATTATCCATGTCCTCCTTTGGGATTAGCGAGATATAGGTTTCCCTCCATGATTCCGGCATTTTGGCTTCTATCAAAACTTCATTATATAGCTCGAACAACAATGGTCCTAATTGTTCTTCCATCATCTTAAAGAATTCCCACGGGAGACCATCTGGTCCTGGAGTTTTGTTATTTTTCTGATTTCTAATTGCCTGACTCAGTTCTACAATAGTTATATCTTTAGTTAAATTTTCCCTCAATTCTTCTATTAATGGACTTCCTTCCTCTTTCAAGTATTCTCTTATCTGTTCTTCATCTACCTCCCCACTTTTATACAAATTCTCAAAATATTGGTATGCAATCCTTTTTTCCCCTTCTATTGTGTTGGAATTCTCCATTTTCGTCTTGTAATTGATGTATTGTTCTTTTTTCTCTCTCTTTTTTCAGTCTATATGAGAGCCATCTTCCCGGTTTACTTGCCTGCTCGAAATAGGTTTGGCTGCTTTTAGATTCTTCATCATTTCTTCCTGTTCTACTATATTGAGTTTGTGTTTGGTTAAAGTCGATGGTTCTTTAAGTCTAATATTTTGTGGGGTATTTTGGAGTTGAGTTTCTAGATTTTTAATTATTTCCTGTAGGTTATTTTCTGGAATCCACCTTTGTTTCTTTTAGCTGTATAGGGTATTATAATCCCACGAGTGTTGGCCTTCATATTGTCCCACAGATTTTGTGTTGATGTGTGTTGTCTATTGTTTTCGTTAAAGAATAATGTTAACTCTTCTCTAAGTTTTAGAACAAATTCTTTATCTTTTAATATTTGTGTATTTAAGGTCCACCTTCGTCTCGTTCTTTTCCAGCCTCTCCAGATTATTTTGATCGGATTGTGGTCTGCCCAAGAGTTCGGTAATATTTCTACGTCTTCCACTTCTCCTCCTATATCTCCGCCCATCAAGGCCATATCAATACGTGACCACGATTGATGTGGGTTGGAATAAAAAGTAAATTGTCTTTTTTCTGGGTTCCATTTTCTCCAAACATCTACCAAATTAAGCTCTGTAGTCATATCGAGACATGCTTTTGGTAGTGCTCTTCTTTCCTTTTTTCTTCTCACCTCTATAATCTTTTTTATCATCTTCTATTGCATTATAGTCTTCTATGATGCATATTTTTTTGTTCTAATTCAATAATTTTATTGTGTAACATTTTATAAAACTCTTGCTGGTTTTCATTGTGTGCATAAACTACTACTAATAGCACCGGTTTAAAGGCTATTAACACTTCCATCATCAAAATTCTTCCATTGGGATCTGCAAAGATTAATTTTGTTTTTATTTCCTCTTGATATACACAGCTATTCCTTTTTTCCCCCCATCTGCTAAGGCGGTATATAATTTTCCTAATTTAGGACATTCTAGATATTTTTCATCTGCTTTTTGAATATGTGTCTCTTGTAAACATATTATGTCTACTTTTTGTTTAATTAATTTTGCTAATGTTCTTTTTCTCTTTATTGCCGAATTTAAACCATTTATATTGATCGATAATAATTTCACTTCTTCTCCCATCTTCTTACTTTGTCTACTCGCCCTTATCTCTCTTTGTGTTCTACTTATTGCCTTTAGGTCCTCTTGTTCCTGTTGTTGTTGGTCTGTCTCTTCTATTATCTGATCTCCTTCCTTATTCCCTTGTTGTTGTTCCTGTTCCTCCTGGCTAATGGATTCGATCTCTTCCTTGCTGCTTGGGTCTTCCGGTCCAACTAGTTGATCATAAAAATCTTGTGCTTTCTCTAAAGCATCAATTTTGATCTTTTCTTCCCATGTAACAAGCATCCCCTCCGGGACCAGCCATCTGAAATGAATGTCCCGCTTGGTCAATTGGGTGGCCAGAAATCTGTAGTCGCGTCTCTGCTCCATCACCCTCCTTGGGACCTGTTTTAATGTCTGGATCTCTTTCCCCTTGTAAATGATGGGTTCATCTCTTCTTATCCTGTATATTATTTTATTAATGGGACTTATATGCCGCCCCCTATGAACCATAGGATGCTGAGCCAGAGTTTCCAATTTCCCACACGACAAGACCGACAAAATGGCTGCCAACTGCCTTTGGAGGGTGTTGGGAGAAAGACCCTTGTCCAGGCCTGCCTGTAGAAATTCCAAGATTGCAGCCACCGAGGCTTGTCGAAGTAAGATGTTGGACTTGGCACACCAATTTGAAAAAGCTTGCCAAGTAGCTTTATAAATGCGAATGGTAGACAGTCGCCTGGAAGCCTGGATCGTATGAATAACCCTGTTGGAAAGGTGGGCACTCTTTAAGATGCCCCACTCAATCTCCACACTGCCAGTTGCAACTACTGGGGCTCCGGGTGAAACAGGGACCCCTGGAGAAGAAAGACATCTTCCTCAGGAATCTGCCAAGGGGGGTTCACAGAAAGGCCCATCAAATCGGCAAACCAATGCATGCGAGGCCAATAGGGAGCCACCAATATGATCTCAGCCTCTTCTAACAGGAGTTTATGAATCACCGCTGGGATTAGTGGTAATGACGGAAAGGCATAGAAAAGCCCCAAGGGCCAGCTGCAACATAATGCATTAGTGCCTTCCGCACCCTGGGAGAAAAACCTTGTATAGTATCTGGGCAGTTGGGCATTAAGGGATGAGGCAAAGAGATCTACCGCAGGGGAACAAAAAATCCGGGCGATCCGGTGATAAAGGGAAGGATGCAATTGCCATTCTGCATGGTCAATGGTCGTCCTGCTGAGCAAATCTGCCTGTGTATTATCAGACCCAGAAATGTGCTCAGCCCTGATCAAGAGATGATGTTCTGCCCACCTAACCAGAGACTCCGCCTCTGTCATAAGGGACCGGGATCTGGTACCATGCTGCCTGTTGATGTGAGCCTCAATGGCCACATTGTCATAACCAAGACATTGGACCCCGCCACCTGGCCAAGGAATTTCCTCAAGGAAGGCCAAACGAACAGCTCTGAGCTCCAGCCAGTTAATGCTGTGAGCCTGTTCCTGGGGAGACCATAACCCCTGGACCCATAGGGAACATAGATGGGCCCCCCAACCAGATAGGGAAGCATCTGTAGTAAGAATCAGGCAGGATTCCAGCTTGAAAGACTGACCTCTAGACATGGCCTTGGACAGCCACCAATAAAAGGAAATTAATACTTGGCTAGGCAACTTGACTTTCCTTAGGGAGTGACTAGATCCTGCTTTCTGAAACGGAAGCAGAAACCACTGAAGGGCTCTGGCGTGAAACCTGGCCCAGGGAACAATTCCAATACAGGAAATCATCTTGCCCAACAATTGAGAAAGAAGGTCCAACGGGACCGAACTTTTAGTCTGAACGTGCCTAATCATCCCTTGAAGGCCAGACAGCCGCTCTTGGGATAGGAATACCTAACACACACCCATGTCAATAATTGCCCCCAAATGAAGGAGACGTCTTGTGGGAGAGAAATGACTCTTTCTAGTTGATGGAAAACCCCAGGTTCTGCAGCACTGATATAGTAGCCTGCAGATCCTGTTGAGCACTCTGAAAAGAAGAGGACATTATTAATATGTCATCCAGATAACACTGAAGATGCACTGGAAAGGTGCGCAGGTGCGCTGCCAAAGGGGCAAGAATTTTGGTAAACATCCTGGGGGCAGAAGATAACCCAAAGGGAAGGGCCCTGTACTGGAAATGTTTACCTTGATAACAGAACCGAAGAAACCTCCTGTGGGAGGAACAAATAGGAACATGTAAATAGGCTTCCATCAAGTCTATAGATGTGAGAAAGTCCCCCTGCTGAACACTCTCCAGAATAGAAAAAAGAGTGTGCATTTTGAAATGCCTGTAAACCACATATTTATTCAGTCTTTTCAAATCGACAATGGTCCTCCACCCCCCACCCCCCCGAGGTCTTAGGGATTACAAAAATTCTGGAGTAGAATCCCATCCCCTGCTGATCATGGGGAACCTCCTGAATGGCATCTAGGTCCAGCAAGTGCTGGATGGCTGACTCCATCAAACTCCGCCTCCCAGCATCTCTAGATACTGGGCAGGAAATAAAGAACCTCGGAGGAGTGGAGTAGAACTCAAGTGAAAGACTAGATCTAATGGTAGATCGAACCCAGGCGTCTGAAGTAATACCCTCCCATTGGTCAGGAAACCACACTAAACGACCACCAATGGGAACAGAGAGAGCACTAGCGCTGGTGACGGTACGGGCGACTTCCTCCTCCTCGAAAGGGCTGTCTAGAAGCAAACTGCTGCCTGCCCTTGCCTGAGCGATCAGGAGGCGGATCTTGATGCTGATAAACAGGTCTCGACTGATGATGGAACCCAGAAAAAGACTCTCTTCTGGGCTGATGCTTGAAATAGGGCGCGGTCCGATGTTCCACCCTCTTCAGAAGGGAAGGCAGGATTTTCCTTTTGTCCTTGGTCTCAATCAAAAGGGGATCAAGGACTTCCTGAAAGCTTCTCCCTTGGACCGGGGCAGACACTAATTTCCACTTGCGCCTGCCATCAGCCTGCCAGTTGCGAAGGCAGAACATTCTCCTGGCTGCTACGGAGGCAGCAATAGCTTTTGAGGCAAAACTGGCGCTGTGAAGGGTGGCATCAGCAGTAAACTCTGCTGCCACCATGATTTTGTTGATGTCCTGGTGGGCCCGGACATCCGATGGAGGAATTCTTTGTTGCAGTAGCTTCAGCCATTTTATCGAGGTCCTCGTGAAGAAGGAAGCCGCTGAGGCCCAGGCAGCATCTAGATGGGATCGCTACAGCGACTGTTCCACCTTCTTTTCCTCTGCCTTGAGGACTTCCTCTGGATCTGAAGGGGCAGACAAGGATGAGACCAAAGCTGCAATCGGAGCGTCCACTGTAGGGACCTGAAGAGTCTTGGTAAGCTCAGGTCCCACATTGAAGAACCTGCGATCAGCGGCCAAAGGATTAGGCCCTGTGGCAGGGGCTTCGAGCTGCTTCTTAATTACCTTTAGAAACAGCTTGGGCGAGGGAACCACCTCCTTCCTGGCTTCTGGTTGATCAAACAGCACATCTGACTCCTCAGGAGGAAGAATGGAAGCGGCCTCATCATCCACGTTCTTTAAATTGGCGGTGTTTCAAGCCTTGAACAACAAGGGACTAAAGAGAGCATGTTTAAAACAACCAGAAAAAACAGAAATTTCCTGTGAAGGACCTTCATCCGCAGACATATCAGATTCAGGTCGATCAGGGTCCCCCACCAATGAAGGAACCACTGATTCCGCAGGAGCTAGGCCCTTAGCCAATGCAGACACAGGTCCTTGGGTAAAAGAACCACATCCTGACAGCAGATCATCCCAAACCCTGGATCTTTTCTTGAAAGATCAGAGGTCGCCGAAGAGTGCAAGGTTGCTCTCTGTAAACCCTCTGATATGCCCTTCCTGATTGCCCTGTCTATCAGGAGTTGAAGATTCATAGGGACATCAGTCTCAGAAGGGCGCATAGGCTGGGATGTTGATGCAGTAGAAGTGAATGGGAGTTCCACCCACTGACCACTATGTCCCTGCTCCTGCCAAGGTGCTGCATCTCCCTGAAGAACCTCAGCATGACTGTCGCCTTCAGAATGGATTGGAGATGCGCCCTGCCTGGATACATTAGGGGACCATGTTTGGAACTCAGGTCTGGAAGAAGGTCCCGCTTCTTCCAAATCTACTTCACTGAATGCAGCAGGAGAAGAAGGGCATGCTGAAGTTGCCTAAGAGGCTTGATGCACTTTGGCAATGTGCTTCTCGATGGCTAGATGGCGCCTGGAAGCATCTTTTTCCTATGCCCTTGAGGCCTTCTTCACCAGTTGTTTCCCCTTGGTGGAAGCAGCTGGAGCTACCTTTTGAGGCTTGGGTGCTTTAGAAGCTCTGGTCTCCCTTGGGGCTTCAGACATCATGATCAGCAAGGCCAAACTGGCAGGAGGAGGACACATGAAGGGATTTATGAGATTTTCTTCAGGGGAAAACTCCCAATCCCCACACCAACCACCACTTTCTTCTGCCCAAATGCACTTCAGTAGAAAGATTTCTCTTCCTACTGGGACTCAAACCCTCCTGGGTCAGTTAGGGCAATATGAATAGACCAGACCTTGCCAGGGACCCAAGGGTCCTGGTCTACCCCAGAATAGGAAAACCAATCCCTACCTGGAAATCAATAGATTTATAGCGCCTACCCTTCAATGTAGGCCGCCGCTGTCACAGCAACTGATGATGACCAAAGGTGCAGAGTGGTGGGAAGATGAAGAAGATGAAGCCAGTTCTAAATTTATTTATTTATTATTTTTTATTTTTAATTACATTTATATGCCGCCCTTCTCCGGAGACTCAGGGCAGCTTACAATTTTTGGGATACAACCCAGTGTGCTCAGCAATAGCCTTCATTCCATTGTATATGCCTGCTTATTACTAAGCGGCATTTTTACAAGGTCATCTAATTGCCCCCAACAATCTTGGGTCCTCAATTTACCTACCCCGAGAGGATGGAAGGCTGAGTCAACCTTGAGCCTGGTGGGATTCGAGCCTACAGCAGTTGTAGGCAGCTGGAACTTAAGTGCAGGCAATGGCTGCTGAATCTTAAAAATGGCCGCTTGTGGTGTCCAAAATGGCCACCGGCCATGAGGAGTCTTCAAAATGGCCACCTATCTCGAGGCTTCTATCTTCATCCAGGGAGTAACAGCGCTCTCCCTGAATTCTTTAAGATTTTCAGCAGGCTGAGCAAGAAGAATAAAGCAGCCACCGACTATGTGGCTGCCTGCTTCACTGCAGGGGGAAAGCTTCCCGCCCTGCAGCAAGAGAAGCTTGGCCAACGCCTACGCTCTCAACAAAAAAATGGCTGCCAAACAAACTCCTTATCTTCGCCACGATCAGCAAAAAAAAAAAAAGCTTCTTCAAGGCTCCTGGAACAGCCGGAAGCCTCCTCTCTTCAAAAACGACCCTCAGGTCATTGGAAGGTCAATCTTCGCCCTGGAGGGCTGAAATACAGCTTCCATGACTTTTACAGGCAGCTCCTGGAGCAGCCCTCAGCTTTTTGGCAGCTCCGATCCCCAGCTGACAAGCGTAGCTTCAAAGTTGAAAGTAAAAGGACAAACGGAGGCTTTTTTTCCCTTAAAGGGAAATCCACACTAAAAGGTTGCCTTTGGAGTTGAAAAACTCCAAAGGCAGGAGAGGCAAAACCCACGTCCTTAGCTGCTAAGGACTGAGCATAAACTGGGGAGGAGTCACCCAGAGTGGGCGAAGCTAGGCTAATTAGCCTTTTGCGCAGACTCAGTCCTAAGCAGCCAAGGAAGAGAACTACCCATCCTGACCTGTCGATGCCTTACAAGGGAAAGTAAGTGGGTTTGGGGTTGCAGTTTGGACACTCAGTCCCTAAAAGGTTTGCCATCACTGCCTCAGATGCTCCATTAATTACCAACAAGACAACTGGACGGACCTCCTTCCATTCACTGAGGTCACTTAGATCATCTCAGTACAGAGCAGCACTGGGTTTCCCACTTTTAACGTGGCCACGGGGAAGGAAGTTGTATCTATCCCTGAACTACCCCAGGCCACTCCAGCAACAGCTTCCTTGAAATAATGGACCACACAACTACAGAACACCTAGCCGGTAGTAAGAAAAGCTCTAGAGGAAGCGAGGGAGGCATATAAAAAGCAAAACGACAAAAAGTGTGTGAAACCAAAAGACTTTAAAGTTGGAGATAGGGTCTATTTATCTACCTGGTATTTGCAGTCTAGACAACCTCCCAAAAAGCTGGGTCCAAAGTATGTTGGCGCTTTCCCTATCAAAAGGCTTATTAATCCAGTGACTGTGGAGCTCGGACTACCAAAAACCCTTAAGGCGCATTCATCCAATCTTCCACTGCAGTCTCCTGAAACCAGAAATCACTTCCACCCTGTGCCCAAAACCACAGCCGCCTCCTCAACCCACCATGATCAAAGGAGAGCAACATTTTGAGGTTGAGGAGATACTGGACTCTCGCAAACACAGAAGAAAAACCCAGTATTTAGTGGCTTGGAAAGACTTCCCTCCTTCAGAAATTGAAACGGTTGACTCCAAACACATTAAGGCATCCAAACTGCTTAAAACTTCCACAACAATATCCTGATAAGCCTAGATGACCATCCAACTAATTATGTATGAGTCTCTCCCTCCGTTTCTGCAGGACTAACGTCTCTGTCAAAGAGGACAACATCTCAGGCCTGCCATCTTCAGCTTAGCACTTTGCTGGCATCTTGCCGTCAAAGGCTAGAGGGGAAGGGGCATGGGGGAGGATGAACAAATGGGCAATAAATCTGTGTCAGTATGTGATGGGATATATGTGATGGGAAATAGTGAGGGGAGAAATGAGAGCTTGACGAAGAACAGAGAAGGTCAGAACTAGTTTGTGCCAGCACTCAAGGCCAAGAAAATGTGTATAAAATGATATTTTGTTGGTATTTGACCCCAGATAAACTAGTGAAAATGTATTAAGGCACTTCTAATAAGTGCTGGAAAGATGATACAACAGTGTATTGATTTAAAACCAGAAATATTCCTGTTGGGGATCTTACCTGAAACTTACAGTAAGGAAAATGTGTATTTGATTATTCATGTGATAACTGCAACGAGAATTGTATTTGTGCAAAATTGGAAAAATGAACAGACTCCTACTGAAGAAAATGTGATTAGGAAAATACTAGAATGTGCAGAAATTAATAATTAACACTTGTAATTAAAGGAAGAGAGCAAACTGAATACTATAAGGTATGGGAATTATTTTATCAACGGTTAGAGGAAGTGATATTAAGTACAATAAGTATAGTAAGATTAGAGAATAACACGGAGCCCTCCTTGCCGACGGGCTGTAGTTTGCGATTGTCCACGACTACAGCCCGTGCTCTCTCATCGGAGAGCCCCGATCCTTGTGGTTAGGGGCTGATGCTGCCCCGAAGGGGCAGTGGAGCAAGGGGAAGCTGCCAGCCAGACTGAGGGGAGCCGCATCTCCCCCTCTGGGCTTGGTCTTTTCCCTCCGAAGACGACCGAAGCGGTGGTCAATATGCCACCAAGAGGAGGACTCAGCTGGATTAAGATCGGTGCAGGAGGAAAGAAAGAAGCAGATGGCATAAGAACCGGGACTACTGGATGAAACAACCAACAAAAGGTACCCCAGGATTAAGATAATAATGAATTTTTAAAAGAAAAGAAAAAAGAAAGCGGCGGAACTACAAAGTGAAGAAAAAATTAAGAAAAATAACTTTGACAGCTATAAGGGGCTTCGAACCGGGAAAGGAAGAAGCCGGAGTAAGAATTAAAAAAAACTTTGGCAACAAATACATACAAATTAAAGCTGGACTTAGGATCGCTAAAATAAAAAAGAAAGGGAGTGTGACAAATATATAAATTGGAGATTTGACTGTATTTGAATTTTGAGGCTCGAAAAGCCCGGAATAATAAAATAGAAGGAAAAGGTGAAGAATTTGTACAAAAGAGAGTGCCACCTTGTGGACAAAAATTTAAATTTAAAGAGGAGGGAGAATATCCGGTTTCTTTGTGGACCTGAGTTGATACAATCAGAAAGTGAAAATTTGAACCAGAATAAAAGAAGTAGTAAGGAAAGACTGACTGTTGGACTAATTGGTGACGTTGATATAGACTCCGGGTCTGGACTGCGAATTTGGAAAACCTGAAGAAGGAAAATAAAAGTTTTTGTGGACTTTAAGATTATAAGACATAAGAGGGTGTAAGGATGACACTTTTCCTGGAACTAAAAATGGAATTTAAAAGTATGAGAGAACTGTTACAGGAAATGGCTGAATCAATTTGGTTTATCCTAGAAGACATGGAAATGGCGGATGAAGAACAAGAAGAAGGAATCCTGGAAAGGGAGGAGCCAGTTCAAGGAGAAGTCATTTTAAAGAGACAATTAATACAAGGGATACCACAAAGAAAAGGGAAAGGAAGGCAGGTTAAAAAAGTGAGATCTAAGAGGGTAATTAAAAAGGGGAGTATCCATGAAACTAGGAAAGGTAGAAAGGTCCAGGAGAAAAGGAAGGAGAAAAGTACAAAGAGAGAGAGGGATACAAACTGGATGGAGAAGAAATATGGAAAGATGAAGGGGAGGAGAGGAAATAAGAAACAGGAGCAGAAAATAGAGAAATATGGGAATTATAAAATGATGAAAGGAACTCGTTTTCATAGAGATAATGGTTAATGTATTAAGAAGGGGGATTCTGCAGGGGGATGAGGGGCAATAAGAATAAATTTGGAATTATAACATTTAGAAAATAGATGAATATAGAATATTAGAGGAGGGATGGACACTGATATTTTTTATTAGATGAATGTATATTTCTATTCTTTACCTATAAAAGAAAGGTCAATGTCTATTAAATAAATTGAGTTAATTGAAGTGATTTGTGAAGATGTTTAAAAATGAGATTTAATATCAGTGACCAAGGTTAGTTATTTTCTATTACTATCTTGAAATTACGAATAAATTTTGGAACTTACGGTGACGCCTCGGTATGGCGAGGTAGGGAGAAATACTTGTGCTTCTCCCACCTCGGGTTTTCCGTTCAAGAACGGCCGTTCGTGGCAGGGTGAGTCCAGTTCGAACACCCCAACGGAGAAAAAACTTGGGGATTTGGGAAGTGCGATCCCAAAAGGCTAAGAAGAGTTCCCGGTTCTGAACGGAAGAAGCCAGCTCACAGAGCTGGCCAAGACGGCGTGTGCCATTAGAAGGAAGCTGAAGGAGAAAGTTGCAGATCAGAAAAGAACAAAGGAAGCTTGGTGAGGGACTATAAAAGGCTGGAAAGACCACTTAAGGGGACTGTTAAAAGGATCGCGAAAGCAAAAAAGGCACCATCCTAGTGACTACCCCAAGAGAAAATAAAGGAAGACGAGGACATAGTCCCTTTCAAAGAACAAGAAAGTGAAAGTCCTGTGAGGAGAAAGAAAGTACCTGGTGAAAAGAGGTTTTGTCCAACTGGAGAAAGTGCGGGTCGGTTGGAAGAGATCTGAGAACGGAGTGAGTGGCAGACGAAAGAACTATTGGATGCCGGGCAGTGACAGAGTCTCTGCGGAGGTCGCCATTGTGATAGAAGAAATAACGGAAAAAATCTAGACCAGACGGGTGATTGAACGATAGAACAGTGAGGAAAACGCCAGCGAAGGAGAGAAAGAAGAAAACTGGGAAGCGGAAAACGCAATTGGGAAGCGGAAAACGTGAGGATTTGCGAAGATCGAACGGAGTGACAAGGGTGCAAAGTATAGTGACAGTGCAAATTCCTGTGCGCCCTAGAATACGGACAGACTAGCGAGTGAACAGATAGCTGCAGAAAAGGGAAAGTTACAAAAACTAAACTAACCCAATCAACACTGAGTTATCATTGCTTACCAAAGGAGAAAAGGAAAGGAAATACTTTTGGGAAAGAAAGGATTGATAGAAAGGGGGAGTAAATCTGCCGGTGAGAAGACCATAAAGAAGAGCCTCATCATCGTGATACTGCAAATTTGCGGCCATTGACAGTATAATCTGACTTGGTGAGACAGACTCAGAAGAAGAGCACGAGCATACAGTGACTGCAAAGATACGGCTTTGAAATATCAATATTTAATAGCTAATATTTAACATATTTATTATTTAATGTTTAAGATATGCAATTGACTTAAAACCTTTAGTAAGATACCATTGAATGAAAATAGTTAAAAAATAGTTAAAAATAGATTATTGGATGATATATAAGCTGTGATTTATAGCAAGTAATTAATTTATATAGATCAGTAAGACTTGATTGTTTCTTCTATCTTTCCTTTCTTTATATATATATACACGTATATTTTCTCATTCCATTTGATCTTTTTCTATACCCTGTTCCTTTTTTTTTTTCTTTATATTCCCTTTATTAGATTAATACGAATTGTAAGCAAGGAATGTAATGTGATAGTAACCTCTGTCCCTCCTCCCCAAGATTATTAAGAAGGATATTAGACCTGTTAACGTAAAAAAGATAGATACTATCCCCTTTCCTCCGCTAGACTTAACCGAGTGGAACTATTGGAAAAGAGGGGCCTGGTAAATGATTAGAAACGAGACGTGGGGAAACATAAATAAAATTCTTAAGGAACAGCAAAGGATAATAAAGGAAATGTCAACGCCAACCACTACCATTACCAAAATAGGAAAAAAGGGAGCGACAATTGCAACCCCATCTACCCCCACTGTGACCTCCTCCCAAAAAACAATAGAAGGGATGCTGGCCCCCGAGAAGCCCAACACACAAACCTCTTCCCAAACGATACAAAACACATTACAGACAATACAAAATATGATGTTATCAATGCAAGAAACAATGATAAACAATCATGTAGAAAGTAAGAGAGAAAGAGAAGCAATGAGATCAGAATTAAAAAGTGAATTGGGAGAGATGAAGAATGAACTTAGAACCTTAGAGGGGAAAAGACACAGTTACAGGAAATGACAAGGATAAATGAAGAGAAGATCGTAACAATTACTAAACAAACAGACCAAGCAGGGAAAAAGGTAGAAGCCATGGAACAAAAATTAAAGATCAATACAAGGAAACAAACGAGACCCTGACCTATCTAGAAATGGATAGAGCCTCGTATTATTTAAGATTTCAGAATATACAGGAGGAAAGGGGAAAATCTGACTCTTATAGTGGCAGAAATGTTGGCAACTATACTGCTAAAGGAGAGAGACCAGATGATGCAAGAAATTGACTATATAGAGTTTTCACAAGTATGTAAGAAGACATGGACTCCCACGGAGGTCCATGTCAGATTTTATAGGAAAAGAGTCAGAGAAATAATTTACAGATTGACAAGGAAGAGACAATAAACTATAACGGTAGGCAAATTATAGTATTGAAACAAATTCCAAGAAGAGTGAGAGAACAAAGAAAGGAATATAGATTCCCACAAACCATTTAAACAAAAACATACTATTTAGGTGGAACGATCCAGAAGGAATCTTGTAACATGGGAAGGTAAAAGAACTAAATTGACAACTTAGCCAAGGCCCAAAGATTCTATGAGCAAATAGGAGGATTCAGAGGAGGAATTAAGTAGGGAAGAGTCATGAATGCGAAATGGAAGACCTACGAAGCTACTATCAGAGGAGAAGAGAGAAGGAGGGGAAGGAGGGGGACAGAGAACTAACGTTGTGAAGAAGGAAAGAGGGAGAGATAGGGTGAAAACCAGGAGTCAAACAACAGGTAAAACGAATAAAAGTTGAAAAGAAATGACCAAATGGGAAGGGGAATAAAACTAATATCGATAAATAACATCATGGATTAAATAGTCCAAATAAAAGAAAAAATATTTGATAGATTGAAAGACAAAAGTGGATAATATGTCTTCAAGAAGTCCACATAAAAGAGCAGGATAAAAGATATTTAGAGAATAGAAAACTGGGAAAAGCATTCATGGCCTTAGTGGGGAAAAAAGAGGGTGGTATTATACATAAAAGAGGATATTACCAAAATTGATATATAATGATACAGACGAAGAATATTAATGGTGGAAATGGAGATAACAACAGGAAGACTTAGAATGAGGGAATTTATGCACCAAATAAAAACCAAAAGAATTTTATAAAATCTATATGAAAAACTGATAGAGAATGGTAATCCAGGATTTGTCTGATGGGGACTATAATGCAATAACTGATAATAGGCAAGATTACAAATCTGGACACAAACAATACCAAAACGAAATACTTTGCCAAAAATATTTTTGAAATGTCAGAGGAATTAGGATTGGAAGATGTATGGAGGAAAAGAAATCCAGGAATTACACAGTATACTTTCCACTCCAGCCCACACAAATCATGGTCCAGAATAGATATGATTTGGATAAACAGCAATTAAATAAGGAAATTCAGGACACAAAAATCTTAACAAATATATGGGCTGACCACAACCCAATGTCTTTAATTTGGAAAGA
>SOZL01000004.1:762211-819021 GCA_009733165.1 Naja naja | reverse complement strand
CATATGTCGTCTGCAAAAGCTTGCAGTTTGTAGTCTTCCTTTTGACTCTAGTTCCTTTTATTCCCGGTGTTGTCTGATTTGTCTTAGTAGGGTTTTTAGTGACAAGATAAAAAGCAGAGGTTACAGAAGACAGCCTTGTCTTACTCTTTTCCTTATTTCAAAACTCTGGGTGTTTTCACCATTTATCATAATATTTGCCTTTTGGGTGGAGTATATTGTTTTTATTATACTCTTAAATTTAGTTCCTAGGCTCATGTTATACATTTGTTGTATCATAAATTTCCAATTTAAATTATTGAATGCATTCTGGGCATCCAAGAAAACAAGGGCCACTTGTTTCTCTGGGTGGGCTTCATAATATTCGAATAATGCTATCTTAAGCTATTCCTAATATGTCTAAATGGCAAAATCCATTTTGGTCTGAATGGATATATAGTTCAGTAATCTCTTCAATCTGTTTGCTATTATGGTCGCAAAAAAAAATTATGTCGGCATTCAATAAAGATATAGGTCTATAGTTTTGGATTAATCTATTATCCATGTCCTCCTTTGGGATTAGATAGATATAGGTTTCCCTCCATGATTCCGGCATTTTGGCTTCTATCAAAACTTCATTATATAGCTCGAACAACAATGGTCCTAATTGTTCTTCCATCATCTTAAAAGAATTCCCAGGGGAGACCATCTGGTCCTGAGTTTTGTTATTTTTCTGATTTCTAATTGCCTGACTCAGTTCTACAATAGTTATATCTTTAGTTAAATTTTCCCTCAATTCTTCTATTAATGGACTTCCTTCCTCTTTCAAGTATTCTCTTATCTGTTCTTCATCTACCTCCCACTTTTATACAAATTCTCAAAATATTGGTATGCAATCCTTTTTCCCCTTCTATTGTGTTGAATTCTCCATTTTAGTCTTGTAATTGATGTATTGTTCTTTTTTCTCTCTCTTTTTCAGTCTATATGAGAGCCATCTTCCCGTTTACTTGCCTGCTGAAATAGGTTTGGCTGCTTTTAGATTCTTCATCATTTCTTCCTGTTCTACTATATTGAGTTTGTGTTTGGTTAAAGTCGATGGTTCTTTAAGTCTAATATTTTGTGGGGTATTTTGGAGTTGAGTTTCTAGATTTTAATTATTTCCTGTAGGTTATTTTCTGGAATCCACCTTTGTTTCTTTTAGCTGTATAGGGTATTATAATCCCACGAGTGTAGGCCTTCATATTGTCCACAGATTTTGTGTTGATGTGTGTTGTCTATTGTTTTTAAAGAATAATGTTAACTCTTCTCTAAGTTTTAGAACAAATTCTTTATCTTTTAATATTTGTGTATTTAAGGTCCACCTTCTCGTTTTCTTTTCCAGCCTCTCCAGATTATTTTGATCGGATTGTGGTCTGCCCAAGTTGATGTAATATTTCTCGTCTTCCACTTCTCCTCCTATATCTCAGCCCATCAAGGCCATATCAATCAATGACCGATTGATG
Organism: Naja naja; assembly: GCA_009733165.1. NCBI lineage: Eukaryota > Metazoa > Chordata > Lepidosauria > Squamata > Elapidae > Naja > Naja naja. The sequence continues at coordinate 817,543 of SOZL01000004.1, read as the reverse complement.
TATGTGGGTTGGAATAAAAAGTAAATTGTCTTTTTCTGGGTTCCATTTTCTCCAAACATCTACCAAATTAAGCTCTGTAGTCATATCGAGACATGCTTTTGGTAGTGCTCTTTCTTTCCTTTTTCTTCTCACCTCTATAATCTTTTTATCATCTTCTATTGCATTATAGTCTTCTATGATGCATATTTTTTTGTTCTAATTCAATAATTTTATTGTGTAACATTTTATAAAACTCTTGCTGGTTTTCATTGTGTTTAAACTACTACTAATAGCACGGTTTAAAGGCTATTAACACTTCCATCATCAAAATTCTTCCATTGGGATCTGCAAAGATTAATTTTGTTTTTATTTCCTCTTGATATACACAGCTATTCCTTTTTTCCCCCCATCTGCTAAGGCGGTATATAATTTTCCTAATTTAGGACATTCTAGATATTTTTCATCTGCTTTTTGAATATGTGTCTCTTGTAAACATATTATGTCTACTTTTTGTTTAATTAATTTTGCTAATGTTCTTTTTCTCTTTATTGCAATTTAAACCATTTATATTGATCGATAATAATTTCACTTCTTCTCCCATCTTCTTACTTTGTCTACTTTCTCCTTCTCTCTCTTTGTGTTCTACTTATTGCCTTTAGGTCCTCTTGTTCCTGTTGTTGTTGGTCTGTCTCTTCTATTATCTGATCTCCTTCCTTATTCCTTGTTTTGTTGTTCCTGTTCCTCCTGGCTAATGGATTCGATCTCTTCCTTGCTGCTTGGGTCTTCTGGTCCAACTAGTTGATCATAAAAATCTTGTGCTTTCTCTAAAGCATCGATTTTGATCTTTTCTTCCCATGTAACAAGCATCCCCTCCGGGACCAGCCATCTGAAAAGAATGTCCCACTTGGTCAATTGGGTGGCCAGAAATCTGTAGTCGCGTCTCTGCTCCATCACCCTCCTTGGGACCTGCTTTAATGTCTGGATCTCTTTCCTCTTGTAAATGATGGGTTCATCTCTTCTTATCCTGTATATTATGTCCCGGACCTTTCTCCTTGTAAACTTTATATGGACTTCTTTTGGCAGCTTATGTCGTCTGGCATAGTTTGTGCTCATCCTATAAACATCGTCCATTTCGTTCAGTATTTCGTTCTTATCTCACTGTAGTGTTTCTGCTAGTACTTCAGTCATCACCAGTTCCAAATTTTCTTCCTTGGCTTCAACGACATTCTGGAATCTAAGGTACGATGCTGCCCGGTCCATCTCTAGATGGATCAGAGAATCTTCCATTTCTTTGTTTATTATTTTCATTTTTTGGTCGACCATTTCTAATCTTTTCTCTGTTTGTTCCGTTCGTTTTTGACTTCTTTTATTGTACGTTCATTCTTTTCTAAGGCTTGCTGAATTGAGCTAACTTTTTCATCTAGTTTTGATATGTCTAGTTTCATTTCACTTTTTAGCTTTCCCATTTCCTCTTTGACTTCATTTATATCCGCCTTCATTTCAGTATGGTTCTTCATCATTGTTTCCTGGAGCTTTAACATCAATTCTTGTAAAGTTAGTAGTGTGGTTTATATATTGATATTTGAAACTGGACTCTGTTTTTCTAACATTAGCATCCCTTCAACTGTTTTTTGTGTTAGGGGTGAGGCTGTCATCGCTGAAGTTGTTGGCATGGGGGTGGTCTTCTTCCCGATCTTCACCATCGTAGTAGTGATGCTAGTCATTTCTTTTAACATTTCAGTTTGTTTCCTTAAGATACTATAGATATTGTCCCAAATCAGCATCTAGCTTCAAAAGCTTATCAATGCTACACTCCTACTTATTATAGCTCCTAGGAATTTCAGTTTTTCTATTTAAAAGTCTTAGCAGTCCTATAAAATCTTAATGTAGTAGAGTTCCCTTAACTTCAATTACTATAAAATATAAAAATTGTTTTTTAGAGAAATTATAAATTTGTATAACTTTGTATATATGTACTGTAAAATACTTATTCAAACAATCACAATTATCCCCAATTCATCCACAATTATCAATAACAATTATCCCCCTCATTAATATTTTAGAATAAGAAATTAATCCAACTATATAAATGTATATAAATATATGAATAGATATAAGTATAAACTATAAATATATTTATTAAGTATGATTACAGTTATCCCCATTTGATGTTTTTAAGTACAAAGTTTACTAACTTGTCTTCTTTGCACTTGCAACAGAAAATTCGCTTTCATCGTGGATTTGCTGTTGCCACCAGCAAAAAGGGCTGGGAGAGAATGGTGGGGGCGGTTCTTGTGGGGTGGGGGCCATCCCCCAAGCCTGGTGTTCCTTCTCATTTGTCAGTGGGGCCAAGAGAAAGAAGGGACCAGAGTGGGGAAGCATTCCCCTCCTCCGGCTGAGTGCCGAGCACAAAAGCCCAGCGTGGGGGGCAGCTGGCCTGCCAGAAGCACCCCCATTGGAGACACAGACAGTGGAGAGGTGTGGCCCGGCTCTCACAGCAGGACACTCTTCGGCAGCTCTGCCTTTGAAATGTGCTGCGCCTTTGAGAAAGTTGGGCAGCGATGGCTGGGGCTGTGAGAGGGGCAGTGGAGGCGTCAGGGCTGCTCCCCTCTCATCAAGCGAGTGCCTGGAGGAGCATGGAGTGTTGTGGGCTGAGTGCCGAAGGGTCAGAAGGCGCACTCCGATGTCGCCCCAACATGCGTTTCCACCGCCTCTGTCCCGAGGGGGATTGAGTTGTGGGCTGGGGTCAGAAGGGAGCAGGGGGAAGGGAGCTTCTAGGAGGAGAAGCCCGGCTGGCTTTCTTTTTGGCATAGGGTGGGGGGAAGACCCAAGAAAAATCCAATTTCCCCCAATAAATGGGGAAATTAAAGGCCTGGTGGTCCAGAGTCCAAAAACAGGGGTGGGGTCTGTTCGTCGGATTGGAGAGGAAATAAGTCGAAATCTGGGCAGGAGGCTATTCAGAGAGGGATCTGCCTGGTTCTCTTCTTCCCTTCCCACTTAGATTCCCCCTCCTCCTGGCTTTCTTCCCTAGCCTCGTTTTAAGGGGAGGGGGAAGCAAGGTGGGACAATAGTAGCTAAAAGGCTGCGAGGTGGGTTAGGGTTTATTAAAGATGGGATGGGGAAAAGATGCCATTCCTTTTCCAAGGACCCAGGGAAAGTGAAATAAAAATAGGTGTGTGTGTGTGTGTAAATAACAGCCCAGGATAGCTTCAGCCACAAACAACAGCTGTTGTTATTTTTGCTGAGAGCTTCTAAGCTACGCAGCAATCTTTAATAAATACTAACAATAACGAACCGTAATATACAGGATTAAAGGAAGGAAGGTGAAATCAGAGGAGGGAGGGAGGAAGGAAGGGAAAAGAAGGAAGAAGGATGTGATGGCCCTTCAGAGGCTACTGCACTATACTCCAATCATTCCTGAGTTGTGCTGTTAAAGAAATCCAGAGCCACCATGGAGAAGTCAAGTTGTGAAAGAGTGATTGAAATTCCTCACAAAACCTCATTATTCAGGTGAAATTGCCGTGTTGGCACTTTGTGATAAATAAGTGGGTTTTGGGTTGCAGTTTGGACACTCAGTCCCTAATAGGTTTGCCATCACTGCCTCAGATGCTACATTAATTACCAACAAGACAACTGGATGGACCTCCTTCCATTCTCTGAGGTCACTTACATCCTTTCAGTACACAGCAGCACTGGGTTTCCCACTTTTAAGGTGGCCATGGGGAAGGAATTTGTATCTATCCCTGAACTACCCCAGGCCACTCCAGCAACAGCCTCCTTGAAATAATGGACCACATTATACCTCCCAAAAAAGCTGGGTCCAAAGTATGTTGGCCCGTCCCCTATCAAAAGGCTTGTTAATCCAGTGACTGTGGAGCTCAGACTATCAAAAACCCTTAAGGCGCATTCATCCAATCTTCCACTGCAGTCTCCTGAAACCAGAAATCACTTCCTCCCTATGCCCAAAACCACAACCGCCTCCTCAACCCATCATGATCAAAGGAGAGCAATATTTTGAGGTTAAGGAGATATTGGACTCTTGCAAACACAGAGGAAAAACCCAGTATTTAGTGGCTTGGAAAGACTTCCCTCCTTCAGAAATTGAATGGGTTGACTCCAAACACATTAAGGCATCCAAACTGTTTAAAACTTCCACAACAATATCCTGATAAGCCTAGATGACCATCCAACTAATTATGTATTTTATGAGTCTCTCCTTCCCTTTCTGCGGGACTAACGTCTCTGTCAAAGGGAGCAGCATGTCAGGCCTGCCATCTTCAGCTTAGCACTTCGCTGGCATCTTGCTGTCAAAGGCTAGGGCAGGGGTGGGCAAACTTTTTGACTCGAGGGCCACAATGGGTTCTTAAACTGGATCGGAGGGCCGGAACAAAAGCATGGATGGAGTGTTTGTGTGAACTAATATAAATTCAAAGTTAGATTACTTCACGTAGTCTTCTGGGAGAGCAAGAGATCCCTCCGCTCTTTTGGCTCCGCGGGCCGGATAGAACAGCCGAATGGGCCGAATTCGGCCCCCGGGCCATAATTTGCCCACGGCTGGGCTAGGGGGTAAGGGGCATGGGGTGAGATGAATAAATTGGCAATAAACCTGTGTCAGTATGTGATGGGATGTATGTGATGGGAAATAGGGAGGGGAGAAATGACAGCTTGATGAAGAACAGAGAAGGTCAGAACCAGTTTGTGCCAGCACTCAAGGGCAAGAAAATTTGTATAAAATGATATTTTGTTGGTATTTGTCCCCAGATAGACTAGTGAAAATGTATAAAGGGGCTTCTAATAAGTGCTGGAAATGTAGTCCAAATCCAGGTTCATTTTATCATATGTGGTGGTCTTGCAAATATGTGAAAACATACTGGACAAACATAACAATGACAATGCAGAACATATTTTAAATACAAATATTAATGAAACCTGAAGCTTTTCTTTTAGGTATGATGGACAAGCCAATTGAAAAACAATTTGGGGGTGCTATTCCTTCATATGGTGACGGCTGCGAGGATTGTACTTGTTAAACACTGGAAAGAAAAAGGGATGCTGACTGTTGGAAGAATGGATTTTGAAATTGAATTAGCAAAATTAGCAAAATTAACTGCTTTGATTAGAGATAATGGACTAGACAGATTTATGAGAGGACTGGAAACTGTGGACTTTCTAAGCACTAAATATAATAATAGATGGTTTTAGCTTAACTTGTTGACTTCTTTTTGTTCTTTCTTTGTGTGTGTGTGTGTATATGTAAAAGAGGAGAAGAATTTACTTTTTCTTTTTTTTTCAGCACCCAGCCAGGGTGTATCCTACATGTTAATTGTTAAATATATTTGATCACTTATTTGTTTTTCTGTTTTGTATTTTACTTTTTATGATAAAACAATAAATATTAAAATAATTGGATGTTTTTTGGTCTGCCATCTTCGGCTTAGCACCTCGTTGGCATCCTGCCATCAAAGGCTAGGGCAGAGGGGGCATGGGGGGATGAACAAATGGGCAATATACCTGTGTCAGTATGTGATGGAAAATAGGGAGGGGGGAAATGACAGCTTGATGAAAAACAGGGAAGTTCAGAACCACTGTGTTACAGCATTCAAGGCCATGCACCCTGAGAAGGAATGTGGATTATCCCAAACATCTCAGCATTCTCAAAACACCTAGGTGAATCTTCATTGGCTGAAGATGAACTGGTCATGGGGGGAGGCTTGAGATGAGGGGAAACCTTCTGTATCTTTTTTAGCACGGGAAATTTAGTTCTAGCCTGAACTTACTGCAGCCAGCATCTTTCAGTAAAAGAACCTATCACTTCAAACAAATGGAGTTGAGGGTCTTCCTTTCCTAAGGGATCAGACTGGGGTAGGTCTGACAGATGTAGTCTAATAATTGTTAGACTTATTTGATGTTTGGGTCATTTCTTTCTCTTTTTTGTACACAATTTTGTTTTGTTTTGTTGTTACTGTTGGATGTAGGTTTTTCTCTTTTGTTTTCCATTTTATTAGTGTTGAGAAAACGTAAGAAATATAAAAAGATAAAAAATTGGATGTAGGTAATATATTACTAATATAGATATGGTGTTAAAAACACACGTTACTATTCTAAGTATATCTAAAAGTGCTTAGCTTAAAAGCCCTACAATGCAGTGGTGAGATTCAAAAAATTTTACTACCAGTTTTGTGGGCATGGCTTGGTGGGCATGGCTAAGTGGGGTTGGCCATGTGACTGGGTGGGCGTGGTTTTTTTCTTTTGCTTTTTTCCAGCCAGCCCCCCACCCGTTTTTTGGGGCCTTCTGGGCCTCAGGCAAGCCTCCTGGGGGGCATTTTTGCTCCCAGAAGGCTCCTCTGGGGCTCAGGAAGGCAAAAAATGAAGGGGGGGGGGCTGTGCCGCTCCCTCCATTTTTTGCTTTCCTGGGCCTCAGCAAGAGGAATCCTGGCACAGCTGATCGTATGAACAGCTGATTGTCGTGAGGAAAAAAAAGAAATACCTTAAGGGGTGAGCATCTGGTGGGCAGGGTGAATGAGCATCGGGTGGGCAAGGCAAGTGAGCCAGTGGTGACCGGGTGACCAGGTCGGGGGCATGGCCAGCCAGAACTTACTACCGGTTCGGCGACCCATGCCAAATCCTTGCTACTGGTTCGTTTGAACCAATGCAAACTGGCTGAATACCACCACTGCTACAATGTCTTGGCACCCAGGTACCTGAAGAAATGCAATTCCCATATCAACCTGAATGCATTGAAATAATCTGTGAAGATTCATCTCTGGATTTGAAACAAGGTGACAATACCACTAAATTTCAAATGATGAGTTAGTGCCTCCAAGATCCCAAATGAACTTGCAGTGCCCCAGGATCTGAAATCAGGCAGTTTGTGGATTGGCTAATTTATAGACTTCGCTCTCAGAACGATTTGCCAGGTCCTATGCTAATTCCCTCCCCTCCAAATTCAGTATTTTAATTGTAACCTCCTGTTGTAACTTAAAGTTATAATAATAAAAGATTATTATACCAGTTTTTATGCTGGGTTTCTTATGATATGATTTTCTTGAAAGCCATCTGGGAAACAAATTAACTAAAGCTGTGATATAAATACATAAATATAACATTTGCAATAGGATTATCTTTTTTTCCCTGCTGTGGTGCATAGTTCCTTTCAAAATAGTTACTTCCAATTAACTACTCAAGTATTTAAGGAAGCAAGAGGTTCTGCTACTTGATTAACACTTGAAGGATTTTCGTATGCTATGCACTAACCAAGTGAGTGTCCAGAACCAGGTTGTGTTTTGATCTGAGCAGGCTGTTGGGGTACTGGGCTGCTATGATTCTTGATGGCATCAGTGCTTATTATAGAGGCTATGTCCTTCCGGGAAACCTTTGCCATGGGGACTTCCTCCACCATGATCCCACTTTGACGTGCTGTCACGTGCACGCTTCGTTTTGCTCCACAGTTCATGACAATCCTGCCAATGAGGAAGGCTAGAAAGACAACACACAAACATTAGAGACAATAGTGCTAAGGGTAGATAATCAAAAGTAAAATTCTAATACTACAGGTGAAACTCGAAAAATTGAATATATCGCAGTTCATTTATTTATTCATGCAACTTAAAAGGTGAACTAATATATGAGATAGACTCTTACATTACATGCAAAGCAAGATAGTTCAAGCTGTGATTTGCCATATCAGATGATCATGGATTACAGATCATGAAAACCCCAAACTAATCTCTCAGTATTAGAATATTGTGAAAGGTGCAATATTCTAGGCTCAAAGTGTCCCACCCTAATCAGCTAATGGGTTCATAACACCTGCAAGGGTTCCTGAGCCTTTAAATGGTCTCTCAGTCTGGTTCAGTAGGAAGCACAATCATGGGAAAGACTGCTGATCTGACGGTTGTGCAGAAAACCATCACTGACACTCCTCCGTAAGGAGGGAAAGCCTCAAAGGTAATTGCAAAAAGAAGTGTGCATGTTCCCAAAGTGCTGTATCAGCACATTAATAGAAAGTTATGTGGAAGGGAAGTGTGGAAGAAAAGGTGCACAAGCAGCAGGGATGACCACAGCCTGGAGAGGATTGTCGAAAAGACCATTCAAAACTGTTGGGGACTTTCACAAGGAGTGGACTGAGGCTGGAGTCAGTGCATCAAGAGCCACCACACACAAAGACGGATCCTGGACATGGGCTTCAAATGTCTCTCTGCCGCCTCCTGAACAACAAACAACGCCAGAAGCTGCCTACCAAGCTAAAGAAAACAGACCTGGTCTGTTGCTCAGTGGTCCAAGGTCCTTTTCTGATGAGAGCAACTTTTGCATCTCATTTGGAAACCAAGGACCCAGAGTATGGAGGAAGAACGGAGAGCCACACACTGCAAGATGCTTGAAGTCCAGTGTGAAGTTTCCACAGTCTGTGTTGATTTGGGGAGCCATGTCATCTGCTGGTGTTGGTCCACTGTGCTTCATTAAGTCCAGGGTCAACACAGCCGTCTACCAGGAGATTTTGCAGCACTTCATGCTTCCTTCCGCAGATGAGCTTTATGGGGATGCTGACTTCATTTTTCAGGAGGACTGCCTGGCACCTGCCCACACTGCCAAAAGCACCAAAATCTGGTTCAATGACCATGGGATTACTGTGCTTGATTGGCCAGCAAACTCGCCTGACCTGAACCCCATAGAGAATCTATGGGGCATTGCCAAGAGAAAGATGAGAGACATGAGACCGAAGGATTGTTCTATGTACAATCCTTGGTTTATTGATTGCATGTAATATTCTAATTTTCTGAGATTGTGGATTTGGGGTTTTCATGAGCTGTAAGCCATAATCATCACAATTATGGCAAATCACAGCTTGAACTAGCTTGCTTTGCATGTAATGAGTCTATCTCATATATTAGTTTCACCTTTTAAGTTGCATTACTGAAATAAATGGACTTTTGCACGATATTCTAATTTTTCGAGTTTCACCTGTAGACTACTGGTATTTCTCTCCTCACAGATGATGTTTACCCTAATAGTTCAAAGCAAAACTTCCTTCTTCCCCAGGTTTTAGCAACTCTTATATAAGTCCCAAAAGGATGTCATTTGGGGTGAGTGAATGACTCAGAGGAGGACTAAAGCTTGTCTTAAACTTCACAAAAGGGTTTAAAGGCATATAGAGGGTGCAAGAATTAGACTACTGCCTTTTGCAAAGCTTAAGACATATATATCATTGGGCCATTTCAGTAAATAAAATTCAGAATTGCAAGAAAATGTGGTTTGTAATCTGGACACGTCTATTGTTTTCTGATCTATCTGTAGCCTCCACGTATTCCATATGGTCTTTGACCCCCCAAAAGGTGTGGTGGTTATATGTATTACAGGAATAGAGGAGATGGCCAGCAGCATCTTTGCATGTACTAAGAAAGAGCAGGCGTTAGGACTGAAACACAAGGAAGATAATTCTAAGCAATTCACATCCTCCAAATTTTAAGTACTTTGTAAACCAAGGGTGGGTTTCCTTTTCCCTGTGACATGCAGGTTGAATAAATTCCTTGAATCTTCTGCATTTATTCATGCTAGTATATTTATGAACATGCCTCCTTCCTAATTGTGCAGGCTGTGATTCTAAAGGCATATTTTTTATGAGTGAAGATAACATATCTGCCTTGCTATGAATCCAACAAATATACCACATATACTGTATAGCACATCTACAAGACTAGGTATTTCATTCTGCAACGTTTCCTTCCATTAGAGCAGGGATGTCAAACTCAAGGCCTGATGTGGCTAGATCTGGCCCGCAGGGCTGCCCTTGAGGCAGAGAATGACTGGACCCCAGCGCCTCAGTCCTGGCCCAGACGCTAATCTATAATTTGATGGCTGCCATCAGGCCCGGAACGCAGTCAGCCTTAGATCCACGGGGCCGCCCTGGACCCAGTGAGGAACTGCCCCGCTGCCTCAACCCCACCCCCTGGGCACTCACCACCTCCTGTGCGAACTCCCAGGGGGTAAAGGCGAGGCAGCCCTATCTGGCTCCAGGGCTGTCCCGTGGATCTAAGGCTCACCATGTTCCAGGCTGGATGGCCACTATCGAGTTATAGATCAACGCCACACCCACCACCAGTGCCTCCATTGCCTGCTCGCCGGCCTGGCCCTGCGACCTGTGAGGCTTCCCTTTCACTGGGACCGCCCCCACCCCACCCTGCGTGACGGTGATGACCCGGATTGTCCCACAAATGTAACAAAAACCAAAACTTAAATAAATGTTCTTTAATGCCTTCAACTTGGCTTCACTGTTCAATTGTTCACAGTTGGAGATTAAACTCTTTCCAAAATAACATTCCAAACGAAAGAAATATAGTCTAAACTCAAAGAGCAGATAACAAAGCAATAGAAAAAACCAAAAACAAACTGCACTGAAGGAAGTTCCATGACAGACCAGGATAATTAATTACAAACTTCAAGATAACCAGGTATAGTCCGTTGGAAGAACACCAACCACGATAAACCTCATCCAGGAATAAAACACTCTTTGTTTCCAGCATTTGTTAGCATGCAGGTCCAAACTCTTATGCAGTTCTCACACTTGCATCCCATGAAGAGGATCAAGGCCCTCTCCTCCCGAGTAGACCACATCTTTCCCTTATCCTCTCCCTCCCTGCGTTCTAGGATGGATAGCGGATGGGCCTGGGTCCTCCTCTGGTTGCTCAGCCGGCCTCTGCCCTTCCCCAGCCTCCTCCACAACCGCTGGAGCCACACTTCCACTCCCTGTTGACTGTTCCCCCTCTCCCTCAGAGTCAGTCTCCACCAGGGGCATGACACTATCCCCCCCACAGGGCCCCTCCCCTGGGACCAGGCGGATGAGGATGGTGAGGAAATGAAGCGTGGAAGTCGTGGACCAAATGAGGAGCATGAACATCAGTGGCATCGACCCAGGTGAAGTCCTGTGGTCCATAACGTTTCCATGCCACCAAACACTGAAATTGGTCCCGCAACTGGCGGTATCTCGGATGCTATCCACTTCATACTCCACCTCTCCTGAGGCTACCGGCCCGTGGCGTGGAGCTGGTCTATGCGGCTGTCGGCTACAGGGACTAACAGGAGCTATGAAAAACAGGATGGATACACATGGTCTGTGGCAGGGAGAGGCGAAAAGCCACAGGATTGATCACCATCTCGACCGGAAAAGGTCCCAAGTAACGGTGATCAAGCTTTTTTGATGGCCGCGTTATTGGTAAGTACTGGGTAGAGAGCCAAACCCGATTGCCTACTGCTGAAGGCGGAATCGCAACAAGGTCAGTCTGCAAAGCGTTTGTAGTCCTCCTTGGCTCTCTCTAGTTGGTCTCGGACCATGTGGTGCACGGCTTTTAACTCTTGCAAGAACGTATCCACTGCCGGAACTGGGGAATCAGACGGGGCTAAAGGAAAAAGTCGTGGATGAAAACCATAGTTGGCAAAGAACGAGGACATACGACTTGATGCATGTTGAGCAAATTCTGCCACCAGCAGCACTTCCACCCAATTGTCATTGCCCCTGTTCCAAAATAGCATTCACTCTCTCTATCCCCCCATCAGTTTCAGGGTGATGGGCGGACAACAGACACACCTGAACCTGCAGTTCTGTGAGTAGGGTCTGCCAGAAGCGTGCCGTAAATTGTACCCCCAATCTGTTCGGTCTGGTAACCCATACAACCGGAATACATGGGAGATAAACAACTGGGCCATTATCCTGGCCGTAGGAAGACCCGCACACGGAATAAAGTGGGCCATTTTAGTCAACATATACACCGCCATCAAAATGGTTGTAGCACCCTTTGATGGTGGCAACTCAGTGATGAAGTCCAATGAAACTGTCCCCCAAGGACTTTCAGGCATGGGTAACGGCTGCAAGAGACCAGCTGGAGCACCAGAAGCATACTTGGCTTGTCGACAGATCCCACAGGACGCCACATATCCCGACACATCATGCTTAAGTCTTGGCCACCAAAATGTCCTTGAGATGAGGTGCAGTGTTTTGAACACCCCGAAGTGTCCTGCCTCTAGACTATCATGACATTGACATAGGATAAGGCCACGAAGAGGACCTCCAGGCACATAAATGCGATCATGGAACCGCAACAGGTCCCCAATATACGCCCAAGGAGTCTCTTTGTCTCCCATTCTCAACCAATTTACCGAAGTTGCCACAAATGGATCCTGCCGCTGCGCTCTGATCCCTCTAAGGTCCACAGGGTTCAGTGGCCGAACCGTTCCAACGGAATCACCGTGGGGCAAGATTTTGTCCCTCCTTCGGGTATACTGGCTTCGGGACAGTCAGCACGTTGATTCCCCCCACTCGGAACATAGGTCACCCGGAAATCAAATCGAGCAAAGAACAATCCACTCTCACCTGACGCTGGTTCAATGTCCGAAGCTATGTAGGTGTTCCAAATTGCAATGATCCGTCTGAACCTCGATCTGGTGACGAGCCCCCTCCAGGTGGTGCCACCATGTCTCAAAAGCGACCTTAACCGCCAATAGCTCCTTGTCCCAAATCGTATAGTTGTGTTCTGGAGCCGACAACTTTTGGGAATGATAAGCACAAGGGAACAAGGTGCATGTGGGAGTGTAGGCCTGGAGGAGCACTGCACCAACAGCCACATTGGAAGTATCTGTTTCCACCACAAACGGCTGGCATGGATCAGGGTGTTTGAGGATAGGCTTGGAAGCAAAGGTGACCTTCAGGGCATTGGAAACTGCCTGCTCCTCAGCACCCCAATGGAACTTCTCCCCTTTCTTGAGCAGATTAGAAAGGGGAGCAGTCAAGGCAGCAAAGTGGGGAATAAATGTGCGGTAGTAGTTCGCGAACCCCAACAATCACTGCACATCCTTAACCCGCTGTGGAGGTTCCCACGCCTGTAATGATGTGACTTTTTCCAGGTCCATTTCCACCCCTGCAGGTGAAATACAATGACCCAAGAAGTCGATCGTGGTATGTGCAAACTGACATTTCTCATGCTTAGTGAACAGGTGGTTATTGCGCAAGCGTTGCAATACCAACTGCACATGTTGCCAGTGTTTCTGCAGGGAGGCCGAGTAAATTAAAATGTCATCTAGATAAATAACCATGAACTGATCCAATAAATCATGGAAGACGTCGTGCATGAAATGCATGAACACAGCTGGAAAGTTGGTTAATACAAAAGGCATCACAGTATACTCAAAATGACCGTACCTCGTCTGGAAAGTTGTCTTCCACTCTTCCCCTGCACAAATGCGAACCAGGTTATAAGTCCCACGCAAGTCCAACTTCATGAAGATCTTAGTTTGACGAAGCCGTTCAATCAGTTCAGGGATGAGGGGAAGCGGGTACCGATTCCATACTGTGATTGCATTCAACTTGCGGTAATCACAGCACAATCACAGCACCAGAGGTTCTTGTCAATAAAATCCTGCAACACGGCCAACTCCGTTTCCGACAGGGAGTATATCCAACCGACTGACAATTTCCCATTGGGCAACAAGTCAATTGGACAGTCATACGACCAATGCAGAGGCAACTGATCCACCTCCTTCTCCCCAAACACATCAGCAAAGTCCACCAACTCCACAGGTAGATCCAAGTCCACAGGCGTAGCCACACTCCCTGCACAGGAGCGCAAGCAATGGTTGGCACACTTCCTAGCAAGAAACTGCACAGCTCCAGATGACCGGACAATCTGTGGATCATGGGCCTGTAACCACTCCAAACCCAGCACCACTGGAAAATGAGACACTGCAGCAACGTAGAACACAGCTTCCTCCACATGCTGCCCAATACACATGCGAAGGCGTTTGGTTGCAGCAACCACAGGTCCCGAACGAAGGGGCCGACCGTCAATCATCTCCACCATTACTGGCAGGGACTCCTGTTGCTGGGGAATGAACCACTGCTCGACAAAATGAGCATCCATGAAATTGGCCATGGCCCCTGAGTCTACCAAGGCTTGGATCTCCACCGCTCCCTGACCAGGCACAAACACACTTACTGTCAGCACAAGATGCTTCACCAATGACGACTGGGATGGAGATGTCGAAGATGTCAAAGATGGCGAGGATGGCAAGGATGGTGAAGATGGCGGGCCTAAGGACTTTGAAACCCAACCTACAGACCCTGTAGGCCGGGTGATACTCGTTTCCCGCCACCGCTGACATCGCTGCTGTGGGTGTCTTAACAGGACACTTGGCCACAAAATGGCCTTGATTGCCACAATAGAGGCATAACCCATCACGACAACGACTATCCTTTTATGCTTGGGTCAGACAAGGGCGGGCAGCCCCCAACTGCATGGACTCTTCCAAAGGCACTTCCACTAGGGGAGCCGTCTTGCTGGGAACAGATGCAGTCTCCGTCCGTCGTCGCACACGTCGCTGCTGAATCCTAGCATCAATACAAAGACACAGATGCATGAGCTCCTGAAGGGTGCGAGGGCATTCAGTGTGTGCCAACTCATCCAGGACCTCCGACGACAAACCCTCCTGGAACTGGTCTAACAGTGCTGCCTCATTCCATTGTATGTCCTGGGCGACCACCCGAAAGCTAGCAATATAATCTATGAGCGAGCCACGCCCCTGCTTCAACTCTCTCAAACGTCTGTTTGCTGTTTGGCTCCGAACAGGGTCCTCAAACATGGCCTGGAACTGATCGCAAAACTCGGCATAATTGTCCAACACCTGGTTGGGCTGGGTCAACAGAGTATGCCGCCAATGCAGAGCCTGACAACAAACTAATCAAAAACCCCACCTTATCCCAGTCAGTGGAGAAGTCTTCTGGCCAAAGGCTCATATAAAGCTTGCACTGCCCAAAAAATGCTGGAAATTGGGCCAGCGCATACCAGCGGTCGGACAGCAATTTATCGCGAGTCAAAAGAGCCACTTGCTGGCTTAACTGGGTGATGTCTGCTCTGAGCTGATCCATAGTCACCCCACGAAAAGCAGAAACAAGTTGAAGGGGTGACTGGAAACAAAATGTGATGACCCGGGGTGTCCCACAAATGTAACAAAAACCAAAACTTAAATAAATGTTCTTTAATGCCTTCAACTTGGCTTCACTGTTCAATTGTTCACAGTTGGAGTTTAAACTCTTTCCAAAATAACATTCCAAACGAAAGAAATACAGTCTAAACTCAAAGAGCAATTAAAAAAACCAAAAACAAACTGCACTGAAGGAAGTTCCACGACAGACCAGGATAATTAATTACAAACTTCAAGAAGATAACCAGGTATAGTCCGTTGGAAGAACACCAACCAAGATAAACCTCATCCAGGAATAAAACACTCTTTGTTTCCAGCGTTTGTTAGCATGCAGGTCCAAACTCTTATGCAGTTCTCACACTTGCATCCCATGAAGAGGATCAAGGCCCTCTCCTCCCGAGTAGACCACATCTTTCCCTTATCCTCTCCTCCCTGCGTGCCCTAGGATGGATAGCGGATGGGCCTGGGTCCTCCTCTGGTTGCTCAGCCGGCCTCTGCCCTTCCCCAGCCTCCTCCACAACCTCTGGAGCCACCCTTCCACTCTGTTGGCTGTTCCTCCTCTCCCTCAGAGTCAGTCTCCACCAGGGGCATGACAGTGACAAAGCCACAGCTGTGGTAAGCACAGCCACTGGCAGCGCTGCCAATCTCCTCCTCCCCTCATCCCTTCCTAAGTGTAGAGGAATGAAGGAGATGGGAATGAGAGGAGGGAGGCAAGGAGGAGGGAAGGAAGATGAGAAGAAAGGAAGGAAGGAGAAAGAAAGCGAGGTTTTTTGTGGGGAGGCAGCAAAAGAAGTAGCATTCCTTGGCTGGGAAGCAGCAAAGGCAGAAAGGGAAAGTAAGCCTCAGACCCTGCAAATTAAGCGCAATTCCTGCCACTCACAGGAAAAGAAGAAAAAGGGGAGCCGAAAGCTAAATCCCCGAGGCTGACATTGCTCTGGCTGGCAGTTGATCTCTCCTGCTCTGGCTTCCCTGCTTGATTGCTTGCCTCCTTTAGTTCAGAAGCAGCCACGTGGGAGAGGCAGTTGTGGTTCTCCCTGGGTTTTTAAAGTCACGAGGTTTTTCTTCCTCTTTTTCTTTGCTTTGCAGCGTGGCTCTCCAGCTCTGGGAGTGTTGTTTCTGGGCTGGGGGCTTTTTCCTTTGGAAGAAAAAGCAGTGGGAGTGGAGGAGGCAGTGAATGGGGCTTGTAAGGGTCCCTTCTCTGACTTTGGATTTGTCTCCTCTGTGCATGTGTTTTTCTCCCCCTCTTCTTCTCCCTTCTTCGGATTTTTTTTTGTGGAAACAAAGGAAGCGTGGGGAGGAGGGGTGGGGTTGTCCCAAAAAGTTAAAAGAACGGCTTTTGAAATTCTTAAAAAGTTACGAAGCCAACCCTGGGACAGCGATTTCTCTTTTTCTTTTGGGAAAAAACAAGCAGCAGGTATCTGAGTGGGTATCCCTGGCTCTTAATAACGGCCACATTTAAAGGGGGGGTTGCCTTTTCCCCGAGGAAAGGGAAAAAGGGGGGAAAAAGGAAGGAAGGAGATGGGAATGAGAAAGAGGAAGGGGAGGGAGGGAGAAAGGAAGGAAGGAGATGGGAATAAGGAGAGAATAAGGAAGGAAGGAAATGGGAATAAGGAGAGAAGGAGGAGGGAAGGAGGAAGAAAGAAATGAAAAAATGAGAGGATGAGGAGGAGGGAGGAGAGGGAAGGAAGGAGAGAGGGATGGGAATAAGTAGGAGAAAAGGAGGGGAGGGAGGAAGTAAGGAGATAGGAATGAGAAGGAGTGAAGGAGGGAGGAGGGGAGGAAGGAAGGAAGGAGAGAGATGGGAATAAGGAAAGGAGGAGGAAGGGGAGGGGAAGGAGATGGGTATGATAAGTAGAGAAGGAGGGAGGGGTGGGAGAAAGGAGGGAGGAAGGGAGATGGGAATGAGAAGGAGGGAGGCAGGGAATCTGGCCATGCCCACCCTGGCCACATCCACCACCCCCCACGGTCAACCACAACCCTGATGCGGCTCTCAATGAAATCGAGTTTGACACATCTGCCTTAGAGAGAGGTATACTTACTCTGGAGGATCCATCTTGCTGATATCAACATCCTTCAGGAAATCACTCTGCAGTGCTTGCTCTGCTGTATATCGTTTGCTGGGGTCCAGTGTTAGCATATTGTCTAACAGGTTGAGGGCAGCAGAAGGAATACTGGAAGATGAGAAAAAATATGGGGGGAAGCCAACAGTCTCCACAATAATCAGCACTGCTATTTGATATAATTTTCAAATATTTAAGGCAACCTGCATACTTTTATCAGGCATAGCCAACTTGTAGCACACAACTATGTACTGTGTGCCTCTGTAGCCCACTCCAACTATGAACAATAGGGCCATGTAATACTTCAGTAACAGTCTCCAAAATGTGCTTCATAGAACATGGGAACACAAACGTAGTCCTTGTTTGCATTATGCTTTTACCCAGGTAATTCAACTGGCACCTGCAGAATCACATTTTTAGAGCGGAGCACTCTCCCTTGAAAGGTGCATCAGACTGACATATTTGGTGTCAAGGACATGGAAATTATTCACCGAACATACAGTAGATACATATGTGTCTTTCATACTGCAATTTGATACTTGCAAGCACATATGGGATGCTGCCGGTTCGCACCGGTTCTACTGAGCGGGTAGTGCCAGTGAGCAGTTGGACCCACCCACCTGCCTCCCCCTTTCCTGTCCTATATTTCCTTGTTTTTTAGCTCAGCTGATTCGTGCGGCAGACGGATTGCCGCGCCTCTGCTGTTTTACTCATCAGCGCTAATGTAAGCTAAGTTTTGAAGCTTGGAATCAGTGGTTTTTGAACCCTACACACTCTCATAGAACCGGTAGTAAAAAAAGGTTGAATCCTACTAGTACTTGCAAGCATCTGGAAATTTGTGCTTCAAACCCACGTGTTTATAATTATCAATCATAAAGTGTTTGAAGAACTGCTAGTAGTCAAAGCAGATGTTTCTGGATTACATGGATAAGTATGACTTCATATTAGTCATTTCCATATGTTCATGTAAAAACCAATCAAGTGCACCAGCTCTAGAAGAAAGGATGCAATGATCTCAATATCTGGTATCAGCCACAATAGCAATAGCAATAACATGGCTTCATAGTGCTTTTACAGCCCTCTCTAAGTGGTTTAGAGTCAGCATATTGCCCCCAAAACTCTGGGTCCTCATTTTACTGACCTCGGAAGGATGGAAGGCTGAGTCAACCTTGAGCAAGTGAGAATTGAACTGCTGGCAGTTGGCAGAATTAGCCTACAATACTGCGTTCTAACCACTGCGCCACCAAAGCTGTTAACATTAGGATTAAATCACTGCTAAATGAGCCACATGTATGGATTTGCTCATTTCTTTCCTGCTGAAAGCCTTCTGTCTTAGGACATGGATCACCATGATGTTCAGAGGTCTAATGCTCTTCCTTTTCTGGCTAAGCAAATGACTCTATTCACTTCCAGTAGATGTAGAACTCACCTAAATTCTGTGGCTTTATGCCCATTAATGTTTTACGAACCCTAGAAGTTCACAGGTACTGAAGTTCATAGTCCAGTACAATTAACAACACACATTGAGCCAATAAAGTTATCTAAAACTGCAATAAGCATACATAAGACATACGTAGCTGCTAACTATTTCACCTTTCTCTTCCCCATCCTCAAAAGTTGATCTAGTGGTTAAGACACCAGGCTAGAAACCAGGAGACTGAGTTCTAGTCCCACCTTAGGCATGAAAAGTGGCTGGGTGACTTTGGGCCTGTCATTCTTTCTCAGTCCAGCCTACCTCACAGAGTTGTTATGGGGCAAACAGGATGAAGAAGGAATATTAGATATGTTTGCCACTTTCAGTTATTTATAAAAATTAAATTAACATTAAATTTATTATTTAAAAAAGGTTGCTCCCCAAACGTCTATCTTAACCTGTTTCCTGAAAGGGATGATCCCAAGCTGCACACCATGCTATGCTCTCACCCAAACAGCACTACATAAACATACAAGGAAAAGTCCTCCCGTAGGCGCCTACGATATTGCTTCTTTGGTTTCATGGTGTTGAAGTAGGGGAGTTTGATGACATCTGGCCATACAGCTGGACAGGGGCTTCCACAAAGACGGCTGAAAGGAAATGTAAGCACTGTTTTGAATCTCTCAATAAACATAATACTTGAATTAAAATCACTCAGTTCTTTGGTTATTTTCAAATTATTCACCCAACTCTAACACCAAATAGTGCAATAATCTCTCTCTCTCTCTCTCTCTCTTTCTCTCTCTCTCTCACACACACACACACACACATATATATCAACATGCATGCAATGTGGAGAGAAGATGGATAACTTTATAAGAAAGTTTAGTGTAGTGGTTAAGGTGCTGCCCTAGAAACTAGGACACTGTAAGTCCTAGGTCTCCCTTAGGCATGAAAGCCGGATGACTTTGGGCCTGTCACACTCTCTCAGCCCAACCCACCTCACAAGGTGGTTGTTGTGGGGAAAATAGGAGGCAGGAGTATTAGGCATGTTCACTGCCTTGAGTAAATCAAAATATATTTTAAAAGGCAGGATAAAATAATAATAAAACAACAACAACAACAGCTTCCATCCTGCGGCGATATCTGTAACACCATCAAACATCCAGATTTGCCTATCCCAGGTCCTTGGTAAGGACTCGATAGGTAGACAAAAATGCCAAACCCAGTGTGAATATCTGGCTGACTGTGCGATGAATAGTAGTAGTAGTAGTAGTAGTAGTAGTAGTAGTAGTAGTAGTAATGGGAACATAAAGTGGAAAATGTTGAAAATAAGAAGGTGAAGATCTTGTGGGACTTTCGAATATAGACAGATCGTCATTTGGAACACAACACGCCAGATATCACAGTTGTCGAAAACCGAAATGTACAATTTATTGATATCGCTGTACCAGGAGACGCCAGAGTTGAGGAAAAAGAACTGGAAAAAATCATGAAATATCACAACCTGGCCATCAAAACTATGCGATTATGGATGAAACATGTAACAGTGATACCCATTGTCATCACGGCACTTGGTACCATGTCCAAGAATTTTGCAAAATACATCAAGAAGTTGCAGCTTCCTGCTGTAGCGCCAGTGGAACTGCAAAAGACTGCACTACTCAGAACAACATACATTTTAAGGAGATACTTGGTTGATACCTAGGATGCTGGCAGCAACCCGTATCAACCATCAGAGCCAGTCAATGATATTTGTGATACATTTTTAAATGTTCAGTGGACTGAGTTTCATGTTTAATGAGTAAGTTTATAATACTAATACTAATAATACACAACTAAAGCATGAACAGAAAAAAACAATTTTCATAAACATTATGAAGATTAGGCACAAGATTAACTATATACAATCACTCAGGACTTTCCTATTTGAAGAACTATCATGATTGATTTAACTTTTAACCAGGATTTTTTTCACATTAAAGGTAAGAGAAAAATCTAGCTGCTAAATATTAAAGAGGAAATACACAAAGAGTATGCATAAATGATTTTCAGTTCTGTCTAGTTCAACTTCAATTTTATTTTAAATATCCCAAAGGTTTTATAAATAGCTATTGGCATGATCTTTACAATTGAAGTAGAAAGGGCATCAGGGAGAAAAAGAAATATAATTTGGGCAGCAGGAGTGAAATTTCCATTAATGATTAATGTATAAGTACAGTGATCTTAAGTATTTAAAGAAAGAGCCTATTTTTCTGTGGTATTCAGAGCATGCAGAAATGTCTCCCCATTCATATACAACAGAATAGAACTTTCCTTGTACTAACTGAAAATCCTGACAAGCTCAGAGATGATTAAGATTAGCTAAAGATGACACTTGGATATGAATAATAAAAATGTGTCGAGGCAATGGGTTTCAGATTTTAGAAAGATCCCCAACAACAATTACGTTACTTGAGGAGAGAATGATGTTCCAGGGAAGATTTTGCAGCTGATGAAACTGGAAACACTATTTTCTGAGGAATAGGTAGATGTTATGTGACAAGCTAAATAAGCTGCAGAACTATTCTTTTCTGATTCTGCCTCTTTCCCAACTTTGTATGGGATTTAAAATGAGCCTAAATGCCAGCTTCTAGTCCTCTGACAGTACCATTAGAACCACAGTTCAAAATTATAGCTAAGAATAAGCTGCACATATAGAATTCTGGGGTCCTGCCTGCTGAAGAGTGGATTGACAGGCTGCAGACAGGTACTCAGAAGATAAGAAACAGTTACATACATTCAATAAACACAAGAAAGGCACTTTTCTCCTAATAAGAAAACATCTATATACATTTCTAACATGAGCAACCAGTTGGTACATATTGTTCATAGATCTGATCTGGACCTAATATAATTGCTGGCAATTCCAGCAACTATCACAACTGCTGGCACTGCCAAGGTAAAATACACAAACTACTTTCTGTGCCCAATCTCCTTTCCACCACTCACAGAATGCTTTACCTGATTAATTCAAGCTGAGACAACTCAAGATTAGCTTGAAAAACAGGTTTCTTTGTGAACAGTTCCCCAAGGATGCAGCTAGGAAGAAAACAGAACAAGCTAAAACACCAATAGCAGAAATTGGGGGTTTGTGGGGGCCGGGGTAAGCTTCTCTTGGTTGCCTAGGGAGATAACCAGCAAATTGTCAATGAAAGGTGCATGCAAAGGAGTTCATAATGTTATCTACTTTTACAGAGCAGCATTTTCCCATTGCCTTGTGGAATAGTTAGGTCTTCATCATTTCTGAAGAAAATTACTGCCATGAACAGTAGTAATATTTCAGTTCACATTTATAAAAAAAGAACAGTACAGTATCTTAAACATAAAAACCTAAATGTTTTTTTTTAAGAAATGAGCTCTTGCATGTGCTTGTGGCTACTGTCCTAAAGAAACAGTAAAAATTGATATTTATCATACTTACTTAAGGTGGATCAAAAGCATATGCCATTTCAACCATACTATGCTTAAAGTTTGAGGTATGAGTGACTGCAGATAGTAGCCACAAGCTAACATCAAAATAAAAACATGAAAGTGTCACTGGCTTACCCACAGCTCCAGACATCTATAGCTGGTGTGTAACGCTCCTCACCTAGCAGCAACTCAGGTGGTCGATACCATAGTGTAATGACTTTATTGGTATATGGACGGCTAAGTAAAAAAAACAATTATATAAAACAACACTTTAGGCTCAATTCTGTAAGAATCGAAGAAAACAGATGATGCAATCAACAGTAGCACTTTTAAGCCACTAGAAGTTTTATCTAAAGTTGTCCTGAAGCCCTATCAGAGCATTTGGAATGAAAAGTGATGAATTTACAGTCACAGAACTGTGTATCTATGTATCACACTTCAGAGATAAGAAATAATAAAACTGCCTCTGATCTCACACAAACATTCCTCGCTCTACAGAAAACTATCACATATCAGGAGATCAAGGAGAATACCGTCACTGGCAGAGAAAGATAGGTCAATGCTTTCTCTCTGATTTTAGTTTTAAACAAAATTAGGAAAATCACTGCTTTTATGGTCGGTGGAACTAAGGCTCAGAATAATTTGCCTAATGGCTTCAATCAAGTTCAAGACTGAGGTGTGTTAGAAGTAAACTATAAACTTAGTTATAAGTCCAAAACACAAACAAGATTATACCAGGCAATAAACAGGCAAAGACAGTGCAATCAGCTCCCTCATTAACACCACTGACTCAAAAAGAGAGGCATCAAAGGTAATTCCTATATACTTGTATGTCACGTGTGGAATGGGACAATTAACCACAGGCACATGGCTATGCCCACTTCACCCCCCACAGCAGCCAACCCATCATGGGGCATTTATCATTGACTGTGTCCAATAGGAAGGTACAGCAGGGACGCATGGTTACTTATCCTGTGCTGTGGATTGGCTGGGGATAAGAATCCTTCAGCAAATTGCCCAGGAGGAGGGTGCGTTGAAGAAGCGCTGGCAAATGGTCGGCTGACAATAAATGCCCGCAATGGGTCAGCTGTGGTGGGGGCCACACGGTGAAGTAGGCACAGCTATGTGAACCATGGTTAATTATCTTAGACCCTGCAAGTGAATTCAATAAGGTTTGTACAGAAGTCCATCCTGGCGTATTATGGTTAAAATATCTAAAGTCATGTCTACACGCCTCTTAAACATCTTACCTTTCTTCTGAACTGTAAAGTCGGGCAAGACCAAAGTCTGCCAGCTTGATCTGCCCACTACAAAAAGATAATAATGGACATTTAATAATAAAGTCTTACAGAAAAGGGCAACAATATATGAACCAAAATTATTGAATTGGCAGAAGGCTCCTATAAGTCACACTTTCAAAAACAGAGAGATCTCCTACAGAAGTGGTCTAAACAAAATTATCCTACAAATTTATACATATATCTCTATTTTCCAACTAAAATCTATCTGTTATAGAGGTCTTGGGGGCAGGAAGAATGCATGGAAATACTACTTCAAGTCATCTACCAGTTCCTTAACTTTTTTTTCTTTTTCCAGTGTAATAGTGGGGAAAATATGCAGCAGGAACTAAATTACAAATGGCGAAGGAAGGCAATTGAGAAATAGCCTCAGCAATTTTAAATTATCAGGACCAGATCCAATAGCTCTGCTGAGGCCAGCTGCACTTGATCTGCCCTCTTTCTGAACTGTTTCCATAATAAGAACTACTATTTTAGTCTTTCCTACAATGTATTTTACTTTGTAAACATGAGGTTGGGAACCCAAAATGTAACTGTCTCACCCCATGGGAATGGCCCACTCCACCCATACCGGCAGCAGGGGCATACTGTGGATGACTGTAAGTCAACCAGAGTTACCTTGAGGTAAGACAGGTGGCCTATAGTATTTATAAATAAATAAATATAAATAATAAAATCCCATCAGCCAAGGAATTTCAACTGGCAGGATCCAGGAAAAGAATCTTCTCTGCCATGGCTCCTGCCCTCTGGGACATCCTACCCCAAGGTGAGACTGGTTCCCACACTCTGGACTTTTCGTAAGAGCTTTAAGACCTGGCTCTGCCATATGGTTTGGGAACTCAATGGGGGAGCTTCATGCTGGAGGTGGTGGACTAATTATAATCTAACCCCACCTCCCTCCCCGTGTATCCAGCTCTCTCCTTTGCCATCTTGTGTTAATGATTTTATCTGCTGTGTTATTTTATAATTCATGATTTTAATGTTTTTTAATGTTTTTAAGTTGTAAGCCACCCAGTGTCGTTGTACACAAGATGGGTGGCAAATAAATTTCATAATAATAGAATAGGAATAGGAATATGTTAAGAGTTTATTTCAGAAATCAAATCCAGAAAGCACAGATTACTGATTCAGCAGGATTCAATAACTTGTTTATATACATAAATGAGTAAAACGTACAATACCAACAGTAGATTCTTCCAACGTAACACAAGCAGAGAATAGTTTCAGTTTCAACACACAAGCCCAGACAAGAACAGACTTGTTTTCAGCTTCAGAGCTCAGAGCACAGAGCAGAGATAAGCCACGCCCAGACTCCCTCTTTAGGTTTCAGTTTCTAATTCAGCTCCCATTGGCTGATCTATTGCCATGCTATTCATTGGCTGACCTTGTTACCATGTCTCTGACAGTTCGTGAACATTCTGACGGAATAGGAATAGGAATGGAATGGAATAGAATAGAATAGAAATGTTCTGAGAAGTTCTCTGGCTGAGGTCAGATTAAAATATGGCGTTTCGCTCAGCTGTTTGGCAGCAACAGTGCTGTGAACCTGAAGGCACAGGTAACAGAGGGCACCCAGAACCAGAGCTGAGGCCTAAACCACAGCTGTGGCTTGACTGTAAGGGTAAGACCAAGGGCAGTGATGGCATTGGCACCAGCGACAAGTGTCAGGCTGTGGGGATGGAGCTGAAGCTGGTACTGGAGCTGGCCAAGGCTGGAGCAGTGGCTTGCTCCAGAGGTGTGGAGTGAAGCCCCACAGTTGAGACCGAGACCAACTGTTGGTGAGGGCGATAGCAGCAGCATTTGATGCTGGGTCGTGGAAGGAGCTCCACAGGTGAGACTGAGGGTGGTGGTGATGAGAGGCTAACAACGGAGACTGGGAGGTGCCATGAGGACTGAGGATGAGCAGCAATGCTGCAACAGGGCCTGAAGACAGGGGCCAGGGAGTTGAAAATGTTGGAGCTGGTGACTTGTGACTGGGGCCTCTGCAAAAGCAGTGGTGGTGATCAAGGGCTGGCAGTCCAAGAGTGGGACCCAGAGCAGGTGTTACAAAACCGCGGCTGGAGCTTGGTGGCCCCTAGGAAATATTTTGGAAGACCTAAAACCTAAGGTGGAGCAGGTGACTTGAATCCGTGGCCCAGTGGTCCTCGTAAGGAGACTAGGAAAAAACTTGAGGGGAGTGTGCCCCCACAATCAGAATGGGACGATCTGCCACAGCCAGCTTGGTTCAACCAGCTCATCGCCAAGCTGCCTCAGGACAACTCCACACGGCCAACTTACTGCAGGGACAACTCACTGTGGGCGGCCAAAGGGAGAGCCAGGCAGGCGGGTGAATAAGCGTGTGGGCAGAGTGCAGAGCACTGGCCAGGAGTGTTCCATTTTCACATAACCCTCTGCCACCACCGTTGTGCCAAGCTCCAGGCCAAAGAGGATGGCAGTGGTGGTGATGGTAGCAGCCATGGACCTGTTAGGAATGTTGGATACTTAACTATTGGGTTGTCAATATGTCTCGCTCTGGTGTTGCTTCCCCCCCCTCATTTGACTGTTTATAATAGCCTAGCTGAGGACTGATGGCGGAAGGAACCGATGTGGAAGGTACCTCCCTGGGTACGTGTGGAGTGGCGGAAGAAGAGGACACAGGCGATGATGGTGGATGTGAGTCTTCTGCTGGTGTTAGATGGGATGGAGCAACCCCTGCTGGTGGTATGGGGAATATATGCAGCAAGACTGATGAAGAAACTCCACAGGTTACCAGACCCAAGATACTGTTAGGGGATATTGTTAGGGGAACTGAGGGGGAGGATCACAGAGCTGTACGTGCTAAGTCAAGAGGGGATAGGAGAAGTGCTTTGGAGTTCCAGGAGGATTCGGGGGGCAGTGATGTTCGATGAAAGCCCCCTGCTTTTGTTCCTTTGAGTGCTAGTGCATTTGAAAAATGGAAAGAATGGAAGATAACTGAAGAGGATGATTGGAGTACATCCACATCCAGTTTGGGGGCTAGTACTTTAGAACTCCTCCGGTTGAAATATGGAGACTTAAGTATACAAGATTCTGGCTCCAAAAGTACATGGGGTGGGTCAGGAGGCCGCACAGATGATACCTCTTTTTTCAGTTCCATCTCCAAGGAGGAAAGAGAGAGAAGTAGTAGTAGTAGGCGTGCGGAAAGTGACCTCCCTCCTGGTTTTGACTCCTTGTTAGCGGATGTAGTGGGGTTATCAGAACCTAGGATGGGTCATGCACCACCTTTAACTTCCAGTTTGACTCGAGGCGACTCCCCACCCTGACGTAGACAACATGAAACATCGTGGGGACATCAAGGGATGTATGGGCAGTGGCCACAATGTATGGTGTGGGGCCCACCGCCACTTCAAACTTCGTTCGATGGCAACCCTGACGGCGTAGCACTATTCTTAAGTCAAGTAGTAAATCATTTAGAATTATATGAGTCTTGCTACCCTTCCCAATGGTCCATCGTGGTGGCCATTACAGGTGTATTAACTGGGGATGCAGCAGACTGGGTGGCAGAACTGCACAGTGCCCGGGCGAGAGAATTAGTAGATGTGAGCTTGTTTTTGGACTCACTCCGAAATCAATTTGAAGACAGATCACGAACACACCAAAACGAGGAGGCAATTATGGCATTACAGCAAGGTGGGTGACCAGCAGTTGAATATGTGTGGGACTTCAGGTGATTAGCTGGGAAGCTACAGTCTTGGCCAGAACGTTTATTGGTCCGCGAATTCCGAGCTGGTTTGGATCGTAGTTTAAGGCAGGCATGCCTGTATAGAAGAGTGCCCCAATGCTTAACCGAGTGGTATAAGACTGTGGTGGAGTTGGATGTCGGTCTGAAAGAGTTTAGGATCAAGCCTGATGCTGTCAGAAAAGTAACTAAAGTAGATCCAGTAGCTGTGGGGAGTCAAATCAGACAAGCTGGGATTACACCTGGGGTTAGGGGTCGACCCCCCCCTCAGATGTTTCAGGTGTAATATAGTGGGACATAGGGCATTGGAGTGTCCTATGTTTACTAGCGAGAATATACGGCAAACAGCAAGGGCACCTCTTGGAGCTGTTACACAACAGGGTTATGGTAAACAGGGTATTGGTGATACTGAATGCTCGCAGGGTGCTACACAGAAGACGTTGGCAGATGTACCATCACCCCCAAAAAAACGATCGGAAGAACGGCAACCTTGGGTTGTTTCAGGACTGTATGACAGTGGTGAGGAGAGCCAGGAGGACACTATGGTAAGCACTCCAGTCCGACCTTTCATAATCCCGGTTTTGTTAGAAAATAGGGATTCAGGAATTAGACAAAGATATGGGGCATTGATAGATACAGGTTACTGCGTTGTCTCATTAGTCAACAAGTAGTGGATGAATTAAAATTGAAGGTAGAACCGTTGCCAACCAATGAAATTTGAGCAGGTGGATGGATCTTTGCTTGGAGGGCTCCAGCGGTATAATGACGGTTCCCGTTAAATTGGAGATTGGAACCCATTGGAAAAGTTTAAGATTCGTTGTAGTACCAAAAATGCGTGAAGCAATTATATTGGGGTTGGTGTGGTTGGATAAGTGGGAGCCCACTATATGGTGGGAAGGTGGGTGTCGTCACTTGAGGCTGTTAATAGGGCCAGAGCCACCTCATCCCAGGTCAAGATCCCTGGTACAGAAAGCAACTCAGGAATCAGTGACTACAGTAGCTGAACATGGAAACCTTCCATACCCGGACGTGTACCAAGATCTTGCAAAAGTGTTCAGTGAAGAAGAGTGTGAAATCCTACCACCTCACCGTAAAACTGATTGCGCTATAGAAATAGTTCCAGGAGCTAAATTACCTAAACCCTGTATGTATGCAATGACTCCTAAAGAGATGGAGGAAATGAGGAGCTATTTAGATAAAAACTTAGCTTGGGGTTTCATACAACCTGGATGGTCACATATCGCTGCCCCGGTACTATTCAGGAGAAAAAGATGGAGGTTTACGCTGCGTTGATTTCAGGGGCCTCAACGGGTATGCGTGAAAAATGTCTATCCCTTGCCATTGATAAGTGAACTGTTGGCAGCATTGTCCACCGGTCGGATTTTTACAAAATTGGATTTGCGTGAAGCATACTACTGAGTATGCATAAAACCAGGAGATGAGGGGCTACAAGTGGACTGGTGGGCTTACATTCAAATATCATCGTGATATAAAAAGCGAAGCATTTGGAATACAACTAAAACCACTATCTGGATAAAATTTTATTAGGTTCAGATTAAAAAAAATTACAAAAATTTACAAATACCTATTTGAAGTAGAATTGGAAGAAGAAATTGTTAAAGGATGTATGATTGCATGGGGTCAAAATATAGGGCATAACATAAATTTGGGATTGGGAAACCATTTGGAATAGAAATTATAAAATGACAAAATCGACAACATATAAGGAGAATACATATAAAATGTTTTATAGGTGGCATCTTTCTCTGAGATTAGCGAAAATATATAAAAAAATGAGTCCCATGTGCTGGAAGTGTAAGGAGAAAGAGGAACATACTATCATATGTGGTGGACCTGCCCAGAGGCTCAGAAATATTGGTAAAATTCAAATTTGGCTACAAGAAATTATCGATGAAAAAGTAGATTTAGAACCAGAGCTCTTTTTGTTGGGAATTCTCAGGAAAAGAATATGTAAAGAGTATAAATATTTATTAATACACATTTTAACCAGCGTAGAATTACATTTTGCAATGTTGGAAACACTTGACATCCCAAAAGATGAATGATTATACAAAAGATAATGAACTGTGCAGAAATGGATAAATTATCGCTAAGTCTCAGTATTCTATATGGTGTGGGAATGTTGGTACAAATGGCTAGAGAGGAGATAGAAGAAGGAATAGGAATTATCAATAGAGGTATAGATGGTACATTTAAGTAGGAGTTAATACTTGATAGAATATATAAAAGATTGCTAAGTAAATATCACCACAGGTTGTTCTGAATACAATATTTTTAATGTTTTAATGGTTTATGTTGGTGTGTCTGACAGTTTGTGTTTGGTGTGGGTTTGTTTGTGTGTTTTTAAGGTAATAAAAGTTAATAAAGTTTTTCTAAAAAAACAAAAACAAAAAAAAACCAGGAGATGAATGGAAGACTATGTTCAACTGTCCCCTTGGTAGTTTCTATTTCAGGGTAATGCCTTTAGGTTGCAAGCCCCATGTTTATGCAACTCATCAATGAAATTATTATTATTATTATTATTAGAGCTTGTATGCGCCCTACTCCCTAAGGACTCAGGCGTGAACTTAAAACAGAAGAAGTTTACAATAAAAAGAATTAAACAAACAAGCCGAATACAATTAAAAATTAAAAGCATCAACCCACCCCAGGGTCATTCCAGGCGGCCTGTTGAAACAACCAAGTCTTCAGGTCCTGGCGGAAGGGCGGAGGTCAGGGGCCAAAGGAGATCCACGGGAGCTGGTTCCAAGGGCAGGCTCCCACAGAGAAGCCCCTAGCCCTGGGAACCGCCAGCCGACAATGCCTGACCGACAGTACCCCAAGGAGGCCCCTCCTATGAGGCGAACAGAGCGTCGGAAAATGATGCTGGCAGGAGGCGTTCCCGCAGGTACCCTGGACCCAAGCCATTAAGGGCTTTATAAGTTGTTACTAACACCTTGAAGCGACCGGGAGGCAACGGCAACCAATGCAAGCCGCGCAGGAACATTTCTACTGCGGGGTGCTTGTATACTTAGATGACATTTTAATTTACACACAAACTGTGGAGGAACATATCCACTTAAATGCAGGCGTCTTGTCTAAATTGTTGGAAGCCAAGTTATATGTGAAACTGTCGAAGTGTGAGTTCCACTGCAGCAAATTGGACTATTTGGGATATCAAATTTCCCATGAAGGATTGGAAATGGATCCTAATAAGGTGAAAGCTGTATTAGATTGGCAGGCCCCAAAAACGCGAAAGCAAGTGCAGAGCTTCCTGGGGTTTGTGAATTTCTATAGGCAATTCATACCTCAATTTGCCCATATAGCATTACCCTTGACTGAACTGTTAAAAACGAAAAATCAAACCATAAAGCCTAAACCCAGTCAACTGATTGAATGGTCCACCGAGTGTCAACAAGCGTTCGATAATTTAAAAGCACTATTTTCACAGTCGCCTGTTCTACGACATCCTGAGTCTACAGGAAAGTACATTGTTCAAGTGGACGCTAGTGATGTGGTGGTGGGGGCTGTCCTGTTACAAACTAATGAACAAGGCATGTTACAACCCTGTGCTTACACATCCCGCAAATTGACCTCCACAGAGAGGGGGTGGGCGATCTGGGAAAAGGAAGCATTTGCTATTAAGTGGGCATTACAGACATGGAGACATTTATTAGAAGGGGCAAGAGAGGTTTTTGAAGTATGGACAGATCACAAAAACCTAGAGGCTTTGCAGAAGCCTAGACGTTTGTCCCCTAAACAGGTGAGATGGGCCATGTATTTTACACGTTTTAAGTTCCACTTATGTTATGTACCAGGGGGACAAAATTTCATGGCTGATGCATTGTCCCGTTTACCCCAGTACCAAGTAAGCCGAGATGTGATTGTCCAACCTATTATATCGGATAAAATGAATGACTATATGGGACAAGTCGTACGTTTGAAAGATGTACAAGACACGTTACGAGAAGCAACTCAAACAGACGAATGGCTTCAGACTAATGTGACCGTATGTGCCTACAGAAACGGATTGGCTTGGAAAGGGGAAAAACTATATGTGACGGCTAAGTGTAGAGACAGTATTATGAGAAAATGTCACAATGTAAAACAAGCTGGTCATTTTGGATTTGTGAAAACCCTACATTTAGCGAGATGTCAATTTTGGTGGCCCAAAATGAGGTCCGAAATTGAACAATATGTAAAAAGATGTCATATTTGTGCAATCTCGAAACCCAGAGTTGGTAAACCATTAGGACTGCTACAGTCTTTATCAGAACCACACCATCCATGGCAAGATATCACTATGGATTTCACTGTGGAACTGCCTAACTGTGAGGGTTATACAGTGATATGGACAGCCATAGATTTGTTTTCGAAGCAGGCACACTTTATTCCTTGTAAAGGTCTCCCCTCAGCGAGGAAATTGGTGAGCCTGTTTATACAACATGTTTATAGACTACATGGAACACCTCGAAGAGTGATTTCTGACAGAGGAGTACAATTCACTGCTCTCTTTTGGAAGGCATTTCTTAATCTGTTAGGATCATCACAGGGATTGAGTTCGGCATACCATCCCAGCACTAATGGAGCAGCCGAAAGAGTGAATGCGATGATAGAAAGATACTTAAGATCATATGTAACTTACCAACAAAGAGACTGGGTGGAACTATTACCCTTTGCAGAAATTGCATATAACAACACTGTACATAGCAGCACAGGATACAGCCCTTTCTATGTGGTTAATGGTTTAGAGTTTGGTCCACTACCGGACCTCCAGTGTAAATCAGGTATTCCAGTTAGCGTTAAGGTTTGGGTGCAAAAGATACAGGCCTGCTGGCAAGAGGTATGAAAAACTCTGGAAAAAACGGAACGGGATTATAAAACCCATGCAAATAAAAAACGGTGGGATCATACACCTTTCAAGGTGGGGGATAAGGTTTACCTGTCCACAAAATACATTAAATTATGATTGAATAGTCAGAAATTGGGCCCCAAATATTTAGGACCATTTTCAATTATAAAAGTTATCAACCCTGTCACAGTTAAATTGAAACTACCACCATTGTTGGGGCGGATTCACCCAACTTTCCATACAAGTTTATTGAAACCTGTTGAATCTATAAACGATACACCTGATATGAATAAGTTACAGCACACCAAAACGACCAGTTTGCAATAGATAAAATTCTTGATTCTCAAAAAAGAAGAAACCATATTCAATATTTGGTACGATGGAAAGGGTATCCCAAATCAGAAGCATCATGGGTAAATAAGATAGATGTATGTGCACCACGCCTGGTGAACCAGTTCCATACCACGTATCCTGACAAACCTGGGCCTACCCTTTAATTGTAGTGAGTGTTGGGGAAAACGATTTCTGATGTTCTTATTTATATCTTACAGAGTCCTAGAGGAGACACCTGTCATGACCTCTGCAGCCAGGGATTGATGTGGAATGGAAACGTTGTCGATGGGCAGGGGGCAGGGAGGAAATGGGTGTGCACAAAAGGTGAAAGTGGTGAAAGTGATTCAAGTTGTTTCACAGGTGTAGAGGTGTAGACTGGGGTGGGGCTGAATAAGCTACTTATTGTTACCGGATGTTGGGGAAAAGCTACTGCCGGATGGTTATTAGCTAATTATGATTTAGCATATTGTATAAATACAGCTCTGGCTGCAGTAAGCACCAGAGCTGACTTTGATTATCAACTACTTGATGTTACCCAACTTGGAGATGTAGAACAAAGAAAAATAAACCTTACTTTCGTGCCTTTAGTGAGTGACTTTGTTTCTCCTACTCCGAACGCTGGATGAACAGCTGAGAAATTGGTCCTATGAAACCCAGTCTGGGTGGTGCCTGTTATATATTGAGTATTATGGATCATTACTCAAGATATGGTTTCTGCTATTTAATGAAAACCAAAACAGAAACATTCCAGAAATTCTTTAATTGGTTGAAATTTGCCGAAAAGAAAAGTAAGCACAAGTTAATTACTGTTGTTACTGATAATGGGGCAGAATTTGTTAATAAGGAATTTCAAACAATGTTAAAAAAGTTAGGTGTAGAACATAAATGTTCTGCTCCTTACAGACCTCAACATAATGCGTTCATAGAACGGAGAGGACAAACTTTACAAGCCATGGCTCGTACAATGTTAGCTGATGCTGATTTGCCTAAAACGTTATGTGGAGAAGCTATAATGTGTGCTAATCATTTGTTAAATAATTTCGTAAACTCAACAACAGGTGAATTACCATTCACTCTT
Organism: Naja naja; assembly: GCA_009733165.1. Taxonomy (NCBI): domain Eukaryota; kingdom Metazoa; phylum Chordata; class Lepidosauria; order Squamata; family Elapidae; genus Naja; species Naja naja. The sequence continues at coordinate 784,412 of SOZL01000004.1, read as the reverse complement.
TGGCACGGTAGAAAACCAACTTTAGACTATCTTCATACATTTGGTACTCCTGTGTGGGTACACATTCCATCTCAGATAAGAGTAAAAGGGCAAACTAGAGCTAGGAAGTTGGTTTTTGTTGGGTATAATGTTTAGATTTTGGGCGCCAGGCACAACTAATATTCACAATAGTGCTAGTGCAAAATTCCTTGAGCATGTTGGGTGGAATAAACTGGAATCCACTAATGATATTATTATCGAAACTAAAGTAGTCCCTAACAAGGATACAGTAAAACCAGTAATTGATATTAAAGAAGAGGAACAAGCATGAGATGATATAGAACCACAAGAGCAGATTAAACAGGAGAATCCACCATTAAGCCCTGAGTTACCTAAACGTTCAACTCAAATTTCTAGGCCACCTGATAGATATCAGGCCAGTATTGCATGCCAAGTAAATACAGTTCCGTCAACTTATAACGAATTAAAATTGTGTCCTGCTAAGGATCATGCTGCTTGGCAGGAAGCAATGAACAAGGAACTACAATCTTTAAAAAAACTGGAGGTCTATGAAAATGTTAAGTTACCTCTGGGGGAGCATGCAATAGGGTGTAAGTGGATTTACAAAATAAAAACTAGTATAAGATGGGACTGTTACCCATAAAGCCAGGTTAGTTGCACAAGGTTTTAGTCAGTCAACCAATGACTACAATGAAGTATTTACACCTAGTCTGAAAGCAACTACATTACGTGCAGCATTAGTGTGGGCAGCAAAACAGAAATATCTAATAACTCATTTGGATGTTGAAATAGCATACCTGCATGAACCGTTGCAACACAATATATATTTGAAAAAGCCTCTAGGTATAAGAGATGATAACAAAACTGATTGCTGGAGATTAAAAAAGAGTTTGTATGGCTTGAAGCAATCAGGTTATGAATGGAATCAGTGCACAGTGAAGGAATTAGAAAAGATAGGTTTCGTAGCTGGCATAGCTGATCCATGTTTATTTAAAAAGGAAAATGATGGTCTAGTATCATTATTGCTATTATTCACTGACGATATAGCATTAATTACTAAAACTGAAAAAGAAGCTACAGATATTATTTCACTATTGGATAAGAAATTTAAAATTAAGAATTTAGGTGAAGTTAGGCACTATCTTGGTTTAAGGATAGATAAAACTAGGGGAGGCTATAAAATATCTCAGGCAGCAAAAATTGACCAATTAGTAAAAAATTTCAAAATGGAAATGTGTAAACCAGCGAAAACACCTATGAGCCAGGAGTTTTGCAACACTGATATTCAAAGTCCTGTATTTGGTAAGAATATCTATCAATCTTTGTATATTTGAGCCTGGATTTGAAGTTAAAGGATGAAGTGACCTTGGAGAATCTAAAAAATAAAAGAGTTGGAATCTTCCTTTTTAATTTGTGAAGCCTCGGATATCAAGTAGTGGCAATTGAATAAAGAGTGATAGTGTTTCTTTTTATTACTTCCTATTGCCTGGAACCCAATTTTTATAATTATTTTTTTTTAATATATCTTTATTTTTAAAGGACATTTTGCTTATTTTCCATTTTAATTTTTCATTGGTGTTTTCCTTTTCCCAACCTTCAGTTTTATTTTTTGAGCTTGATTCCTTTTATTTTTTTATTTTATATTTTTTTATGCACTGGAATTAAGATACATAATTATTGGATTTTTCCTTTATATTATCTTAGTTTTTTACTCACATTTTTTTCTATATTTTTAATTTAAATTATTGACATATTATTGATGTATTACTGATTTTTTTTGACTAGGATTGTTTCTGTTGCCTCCTTCCTTTTGTGATTTTTCTTTTTTTTCACTTTTATAGAGGGCTATGCCCCCTTCCTTTTTATTATCCATATATGTGTGTGTGTGTGTGTATGTATGTATGTATGTATGTATGTATGTATATATTTATATATATATATATATATATTTATATTTATTTTCGTAGATTTTCACAGGTAAAGGTATGTAGGTCTTGGTGTATTCTCAATCTTACACGGGACAAGACCCGAATACACCAAGACCTACATTTATATTTATATTTATATTTTATTATTGGCTTTTTTTTCTCTGCAATTGGAGTTGGATATTTTTGCAATAATGAGTAGAAGACCTTCAATTCCACAATTAACAACTCCCGCATTGACAGCATCACAGCAAGAGAAGGCAAAAGAGAAAGAAGATATGATGCAGAAGATATTACAAGCGGTGAATGAGAATGGAAAAAGAATAGAGAAAATGGAACAGAAGTTGGACAAGACAGATGAAAATATAAAAGCCCTACAGCAAACAATGGAGAAATATGGAGAGGATTAAGAAAATTGAGGAGCAGCAAGAACAAAATTGATTTAATTCTTTTTAAATATTTATTGTTTGTATTATTGTTTTAATTGTGAGCCGCCCTGAGTCCTCGCAGAGAGGGGGCGGCATACAAGTCCAATAAATAAATAAATAAAAAGACAAAGAAATGGGGAGCTTCAATACCAGATTAAATGAGGTTGAAAGGGATCACAATGAGTCATTGAGAGGCGAAATAGACAGGTCAGAATTTTACCTGAGATTTCAAAATGAGGAAGAGAAGGGTGAAAACCTGCTGGAGATAATGGCACAGATATTGGCAGAATTGTTAGAAATAATGGAAGAGAAGATGAGAGATGGAATAGATGAAATATTTTGTGTCTATACAAGATATGCAATGAGGAATAAACTTCCAAGAGAGATTCATATTAGATTTACCAAGAAGAGCATTAAATCACAAATATTGCAAGCAGCTAGAGACAAGACATTGAAGTACAACAATAAAGACGTTACGGTATTGAAACAGATACCAAGAAGAATAAGAGAGAGTAGAAGAGAATATGTGTTCCTATCCAAAGAACTGCTGAGGAGGGGAGTAAATTACAGATGGTTGATACCAGAAGGCCTTCTGTTTGTGTGGAGGGAAGAAAAGACATAGAATTGATACAGTGGAGAAAGCAGAACTTTTTTATGATGAATATTTTAGAGGGAAGGAGGGAAATGGAAGACAAGAGGAACTGATTGTGGAATTTTCAAAGGAACGTGCAGCAACAAGTGAAGAAGTAGAACAACTTGGGGCAGTAGGTGGTGTACCCAGAGAACAAAGAGAAGTTAGATTGACTAGAGCAATAAAACCCTCCTACAAGACTTAAAATGGATGAAAAAAAATTGATTTTGATGAATATAAATGGACTTAACTCGATTGCTAAAAGAGGGAAATTTCATAAATTAGAGAAATTAAAATTTGATATAATTTGTCTACAAGAGGTACACATTAAAAAACAACATGAATATGTATTGAGACAAAGAAAGCTAAGGAAACTATTTACGTCACTGGCACAATGTAAAAGAGAGGTGGCTCTGTACATTAAAATACAATTATTCTGGAACTGATTTATACAGATGAGGATGGGAGGATCTTAATGGTGGAATAATGGATAACAATGTCAAAACGCTTTTGATAGCAATATATGCACCAAGTGAGAACCAAGAAGAATTTTATAAGAAATTACACCAAAAATTAACTGAATTGGACTATGTAAATATTTATTTGATGGGAGATTTTAATGGGATAATTAACGATCAACTCGATTACAAATCAGAAAGCACTAAAAAGAAAGCTAGAAGAAAATTACCTAAGTCCTTTTTTCAGATGACAGAAGAAATGAATATTAAAGACATATGAAGAGAGAGAAATACTGGAAATAAAAACTACTTTTTATTCAAACAGGCATGAATCATGGTCAAGAATAGATATGATATGGGCATCTGCAGACATGCTTTCTAATATAAAAGAAATTCAAATAGAAGTTGGGACTTGGGCGGATCATAATCTGCTGACAGTTGTTTGGAAAGGACAGAAGAGAAGATCTAGATGGACATTAAATAATATGGTTTTGAAAGAAGAAGAGTTTAAAAGAAATTGAGATAGAGCTTGGTTTTTTTTAAAGAAAATAAAAAAGAAGACACATCACTGCAAACTCGTTGGGATGCGATGAAGGCTTATACAAGAGGAATAATAATTGACTATACAAGGAAAAGGAACATTAAACAGAAAAAGACATTTAAAATACTAGAATATGATTTTATAAAATTAGAAAAAGAGTTACAACAATCACCACAAAGAAAAGACATTAAAATGAAAATGGATATGATTAAACATAAAATGTGTTTAATGGACAAGGAAGAACTTGCTCAAAAGATTAAAAGTGTTAAACAAAATTATTTTGAAAATGCGAATAAACCAGGAAGATGGCTAGCCTATAGACTTAGAAAGGAAAGGGAAGCAAAGAAAATTAACCAATTAATAGATGGAAAAGGGAATGTTCAATATGGGAATGTTGAAAAGAAAAGAATTATTTGAGATTACTATGAAAAACTGTATTCTCAAGAAGACACCACAGAAGAAAAAATTAAACAATATTTACAAAAGGCAAGATTACCACAAATACCTAAAGATATTGAAACAATGTTAGAAGGGAATATAACTATGATGGAATTGACAGAAGCCCTGAAGAAACAAAATACTGGAAAAGCACCAGGTCCAGATGGCTTACCGGCGGAATTCTATAAGACTTTCCAGGAGGTGTTAAGCACCCATTTTTTGGAAGTTATGAATGAAGTGTTATTAAAAAAGAGAATACCTGAGACATGGCTAGAAGCCTATATTACCCTTATACCTAAAGAAGAAATGGATTTACAACAAGTTAAAAATTATAGACCTATTTCACTGTTGAACTCAGACTATAAAATTTTTGCTTCAATTTTGGCAGAAAGAATGAAAAGATATCTAAATGAATTTATTCATATGGATCAAAATGGATTTTTGCCAAAACAACAAATTAAGCAAAATGTGAGAATAATTTTAGATACTTTGGAATACTATGAAGCACATCCTGAAAAACAGATGGCACTGATGTTTTTAGATGCACAAAAAGCTTTTGATAATTTGAATTGGCGCTTCATGGTATCGCAAATGGCACAAATGGGCTTTGGGAAAATTTTTATACAGGCCATTGAGACCATATACAATAAGCAAACAGCGAAGATTTTGGTAAATGGAAAACTGACAGAATCTATAGGGATAAGAAAAGGAACTAGGCAAGGTTGCCCTCTGTCGCCTCTGCTGTTTGTTTTAACATTAGAAGTACTGAACAGAGCTATTAGAGAAGACGAAGAAATAAAAGGAATGAAAATTAAAAAAGAATATAAACTGCAGGCGTTTGCAGATGACTTGGTATTCATATTAGAGGATCCACTTAAATCAGCACCTAAATTGATAGAAAAAATAGAAGAATATGGAATGGTGGCAGGCTTAAAAATTAATAAAGATAAAACAAAGATCCTAACAAAGAATATGCTAGCAAAACATAAGAAAGAGTTACAAGATATATTAGAGATTCAGATCACAAATAAGGTTAAATACTTAGGAATATATATTACATCAAGATGTAGTACACTGAAAGAAGATAATTATATTAAACTTAAGCAGCAGATAGCGACAGACCTGGAAAGGTGGAAAAATATGCAATTATCTCTTATTGGTAGAATATCAACAGTTAAGATGAATGTATTACCTAGAATTTTATATTTATTTCAGATGATACCAATTAGACTTGGGAAAGAATTTTTTGAGGATTTAAATAAAATTGTATCGAAATTTATATGGCATGGTAAAAAACCAAGAATCAAACTTAAACTGTTACAAGATGCAAGGTTAAGAGGGGGGTTTGCAGTGCCCAATTGGGAATTGTATTATCAAGCAGCAAGTTTGATGTGGGTGAAGGAATGGTTAACGTTGAGAAATAATAGTTTGCTAACTCTAGAAGGTCATGATTTATTATTAGGATGGCATGCTTTCTTATGGTATAAGGGAACTAAAAAGCAAGGATATTTTAGAAGGCATCATATTCGAGAAGCTTTGTTTTTAAACTGGGAAAAAAATTAGAAAACAACATTATATACGAATTCCACTATGGGTATCTACTATTGAAGCTTTTTGATATCCAATAATATATAAAAAGGAACAAACAATTAGATATGGAGAGATTTTAAATGAAAAGGGTGAACTCAAATCGATGCAAACACTACAAGAACAAGGAATAAAAATGAATTGGTTTTCATATTTGCAAATACAATCTAGATATGATGAGGATGTTAGGGCTGAAGGTATTTATAATAAGCAAACTGAATTGGATAAAATTTTGATGGGTACGAATGAAAAAGTAATTAAAAACTTTATGGATACTTATTAGAAGTTAGAATGGAAGAGGAACAGGTTAAAGAAACAATGATAGCCTGGGGAAAAATTTTCGGTTATGGGATAGATTTAGAGAGATGGCAAACATTATGGGATCAGAATTATAAAATGACAATGTCAACTGCATATAAAGAAAATTTGTATAAGATGTTTTATAGGTGGCACCTATCCCCGAGAAGGATTGCAAGAATGTTTAAGGATAAATCGGACAAGTGTTGGAAATGTCATCAGATACCAGGTTCCTATTACCATATGTGGTGGACTTGTACTGATGCAAAAAGATATTGGACTAAAATCCACACATGGTTGGAAAAAATGATACAACAACATATAGACTTGAAACCTGAGATATTCTTATTGGGAATTGTACCAGAGACATTCAGCAAAGAGTTGAAATATTTGATTGTTAATGTATTAACAGCTGCTAGAATTGTATTTGCTAAAAATTGGAGAAATGACAAGATACCTGCACAGGAGGAAGTGATTAAGAAAATTTTGGATTGTGCCGAAATGAGTAGATTAGAGATCAAGAAGAAAAACAGTTTTACAAGATATGGAGTACGTTTTATAAATGGTTAGATAAAAAAGCTTGGTAATATAGGGATATAATGGAGATAAATAAAATTGTTGAATGAAAATATAATATAGAGATTATAATACTGTAGAGAGTTAATAATAATAATATTGGTTAATAGAGGAGATAATTTAGGTAATGTATGAATTAAAATGCATAACTTTTTGAGGTTTCTCCAAATAGAAAATAGCTGGTTGTATTTTCTTTTTTTTATTACCTCTTGTCTGCATTGTATAACTTTCTTTTTTTCTGTAATAGAGAGTATTGATGGTGAGGAGATGGCACTGAGATTTGTGACCGACCGACACACTTGAAATTGTTATTGTTTATGTTTTTATGTTTTTATTTTGTTTGTTTTATCTTATTTAAGTAATTGGTCTAAGACCAGATATTGCTTATAAGCGTAAACCAGTTAGCTAGATTCAATTCTGAACCAACTGAAAGACACTGGCAAGCCGCTAAGCGTGTATTACGATATCTAAAACATACAATGCATTATGCATTATACTTAGAACCTAATAATGATATACAGCTGACTGCTTATGCTGATGCTAGTTTTGCTACTGATATATCCACACATAAATCAACATCAGGTACAGCAGTGTTGTTGGGTAACGTATTAATAGGATGGCGGTCTATTAGACAAAAACATGTCAGTTTGTCGACAATGGAAGCTGAATTTTCATGCTTATCTCTGTTATGTACATATTTAGTATTTTATAAGCGACTGATGAGTGATATGGGTATTAAAATACGGGAACCTCTGACTGTATATGAGGACAATCAAGCAGCAATAGAAATGGCTTCTAGTCTTGCTGTAAAGACTAGGTCTAAACACACAGATATACGTTATTTGAATGTAAGACAGTGTGTGCAGAGTAAAATGATAGTTTTAGAATACTGTATGTCTGAAAACAATATTGCTGATAATTTTACTAAAGTACAAGGCACTGTGAAACATAAAACGTGTTGTGAAGCATATGGCATTAGAATGTAAGGTTGTATATATTGGTCAACCCAAAGGGGAGTATGTTAGGAATGTTGGATACCTAACTATTGGGTTGTCAATATATCAACCAGGATTGCAAAGTGTTTGTATGTAATTTTAAGAGCATGCCGAAATGTGATTGGCTGAAGTTACTGCAACCGGCCATAAGATGGAGCCAGAAACCTGGTTCATTCTTCTTCTTTGTCTTCTTCATCTTCGGTTTTGGTCTTGGTTGCTCTTCGATACGGTGTGAGGTTTTTGCTGTTTTTTGCAAACTCCGTGTTTATCGAACTGTGTATGGTATTGGTAAGGAAAAGGACACTGCTATTTGGAATTATCGATTTGACTACTGACTGATATTCTCCGTGTATGACTTGGACTGTTTTTGGACTCTTATTAACCATTTACTGGAAGTAAAACCTACATTTCAGTATTCAGTATAATTTTCGTGTCACGTGTGTTATTCATTCTCTCTCTCCTTTCGCTTCCCTGGCCGTACTCATTCTCCTAATGGGGATATATCTTAACAGGACCTATCCCAGATGATCTCAGGCCTGACTCGGAACAGTGGTGACATACTGGAGATGATCTTTCAGAATAAACAGAGTTGGAAGGGACGTTGGAGGTCTTCTAGTCCAACCTCCTGCTCAAGCAAATAGCTGTCCAGTCTCCTCCAGTGATGGAGCACCCACAACTTCTGAAGGCAAGCTATTCCATTGGTTAATTGCTCTCACCATTAGGAAATTTCTCCTTAGTTCTAGGTTGCTTCTTGGTTAGTTGCCATCCATTGTTTCTTGTCTTGCCTTTTGGTGCTCTGGAAAATAGATTGACCACCATCTTCTTTGTGGCAGCCCCTCAAATACAGGTAGCCCTTGACTTCCAACAGTTCATTTATTGACCGTTTAAAGTTACAACGGCTCTGAAAAAAGTGACTCATGACCATTTTTCACTTATCACTGTTACATCATATTTCCATGGTCACTTGATGCCTGACAACTGGTTTATATTTCTGATGATTACAGTGTCCCAGGTCATACAATCATCTTTTGTGACCTTTTGACAAACAAAGTCAATGGGGAAGCCAGATTCACTTAACCGTGTTACTAATTTAACAACTGCAGTGATTCACTTAACAAATGTGGCAAGAAAAGTCATAAAATGGGGCAAAACTCACTTAACAAATTTCTCACTTAGCAAAGTAAATTCTGGGCTCAATTGTGGTCATAAGTCAAGGGCTACCTGTATTGGAACAATGCTATCACGTCACCCCTAGTCCTTCTTTTCACTAGACTAGACAAACCAATTACAACAACCATTCTTCATGTTTTAGCCTCCAGTCCCCTAATCATCTTTGCTGCTCTTCTCTGCACTCATTCCAGAGTCTCAACATTTGTTTTATAAGATGGTGACCAAAACTGGATGCAGTATTCTAAGTGTGGTCTTACTAAGGCATTATAAAGCCTTATAATACTTCATGTTATCTTGATTCTATCCCTGTTAATTCAACCTAGGATTGCACTGGAATTTTGGTTGCCGCTGCACACTGCTGGCTCATATTTAAGTGATTGTCCAGTAGGACTCCAAGATCCCTCTCACAGTTACTGCTATTGAGCCAGGTTTCACCTAATCTGTACCTGTACATTTGTTTTTTCTTGTTTAAGTGTAAAACCTTACTTTTCTCACTACTGAATTTCATTCAAAAGTAATTTTCTTGTGGGAACAATGGGAACATGATCTGGTGGGAGATATGTCATTATCCCCACTGTCATGGTCAGATTACACCCTGATATCTTTTGAGATTCTCTTATACCACCCCCATCCCCCTCCTCAGGGAGGCTGAACCCATTTGAGTGGTCCGCCTACAGCAACTGATGGACCCAAATGTGTTCCAGAGGGAACTGGGGGATATCCTGGGGGTCTGTCTGCCCAAGCCCCTCCCTTTCAAAAGTATTTTCCTGCTTATCATTTTCCATTTTTAAATCTCTTACTTTCCCCTTGGTTTATTTCATCAGTCATTATCTTTATTGTCTTTATTATTATCTTTATTGTCTTCTTGCTTTATTTGCTGATTTGTCTGTTCTATCTTTTCCTCCATTCTTTCTGTTGTCTCCTTCTCTTTCTTGGACTTTTTGATCTTCATTCATTATCAGTTATATGGTATTTTCTATTTTCCCATTTATGCCTTGCAATAGGTTTTTTTTATCTCCCTGTGATTCTTTGTCAGTGTCCTTAATGCTTTGGAACATCAACACAACACCATTTCTTTTAAAAATCCACTCATTTCCCCCTGATGGAGCATCTTGTCTTATTTTACTAAGTCCCACTCTTGTTTGATAGTCCAAAAACAATATATTCAAGCCTAATGTTCCTCCTCAGAAAGTACAATAATCATAGTTTTTTACATCCCAAGATTATTCAATCAGTTCCATTTAGGTAGTCCAGGAAGCTTTCCAAGTCAAAAGTCACTTTACTTAAGAGTCTTCCTTATTGTCACAATTGAGTCTCCAGTAATCATAAATTAGATAATTATAGAACAATACATATCACCACAGTCCTTCACATGAATGTTGTTTATCTCTCTTATCAGAAATTTTCCCAGGCTTGTAGGGGTATGGTATATTTTCCACTCAGCAGTAGGTGGTGCCCTCAGCTTAGGTTTCAGTGTTATTTCAAATCTGACAAGTTATTCAATACAATTTTAATTCGATTTATGGAAGCAAAGTCGGTTATTCAAGTAGATAGTTCCAGCATTTTAAAATGCCTTTCCAAAACAATGCCTACCCAGTTTAAAAGTCCAATTTTCAACCTTTTAAAAAGTTTTTTTCCCCTTGGTTCCTTTCTTTCGAGTCTAGGATTTTTCTCTGTATTATTATTCACCACTTTAACAAATAATTCTAAGAGTCTCTTTTCCTGGATTTTCTTTTTTTTCCTTTTCAGGTTAGGTTCTAAATAAAAAAGGAATTATCTCACCCAGCTCCAGTCACTGTTCATCTACAACGCTCCTGCACTTTCTTTGTTGCCTCAGCTGTCCCCGTGTTGTGGTTCGCCGGCAGCAGGTGCAGATGGCTTAGGGCTCGGAGAGCGAAGATTCAGATGAGGGGCCTGTGTGTGATGCAGGGATGGGGCCAGGACCATCAGGAAGTGGAATGCTGCCTTTGGAGATTGTGGAGGCTGGCAGCAGTGATGAAAAGGTCCCTGAGGAGCCCGTGCTCAGTGTGTGTGCGCTCAGGGCTGCTTGAAGGAAAGAGCAGCTGCAGCAGCATGGGCGACTCGCAAGTAAGGCTGCAAGGTAATGGCCCTTCCCTGAGGAGATAAAAGCCAGCTGAGAAACCGCAGTTCTTTGCAGAAGGCAAAGAAGTTTTACATTCAAGCCTGGTGGACGTTAGGAATATCTGAGTTGGTGTTTGGAGACTCTTTGTGTTGGAATTATTGCTTAGTAACGTTATCTGGTATTCTTGGCAGCCTTGCCAAACCTTCTATCTTATCTATCTTATCTTGTCTATCTTATCGGAGCTAATTGGTTTGAAGCAGCCTTTTATCCGGGAAGGAACAAGATTTGAAAAGAAATATTAAAAGGCTTGTGTTTGCTTCCTTGGAACCAGGTTTGGGTCAGAACACCCAGCTTCACAGCAGCCATGATGGCTGCCTCTTCTCCTCATCGTGGATGAGAGGGAAGAAGCCCTGAGTTGAGCGGAAGAGTTGCGGCTCTCCACGACCTACAGCGTACCTCTCTTTTCTTCACCACCCCTACAGGGTGGCTTTAGATCCTTTCAAAGCCCTCCAACATTGAGAACTCAACGCAGGAGCATGGACTCCTCACGTTATATCTTGCCGTGACGTCAGCTGGAAGTCCCGAGGAGCTGTGGGTTCTGAAAAGGGTGAAGACACACCTAGAGCACCGCTGGAGGGATGAATCTGACTGGACAGGACTTAAAGCTCCTATTAAGGCGTACCTTGTTGTGGTTAAGAGCGGTGAAACACCATTATTTTTCTCCCCTTATTGTGTGTATAGACTGTCTCCCAGCAACCCTGTTCAAGATCACCTTCTAGGACAGTGGGGCTTGGACGATCATCTTCAGGGCCACAGAGGAACTTGTTGAATGCCTGTCGGACAAAGTCGCTCAGATTCATTCCCAGTTGGAACCCTTGTGTGATGCAGGTCCATTAGAAATGCCTGGGGAAAGGTCTTACCTGGTTATCTGGGAACAGTACGATCCTGTTAGACCTTGGGAAGTGGACAGCCTGACAATTAAGATTCTTGTCCCTCCTGGCTGGTGAAAACCTCCACAATTGTGACAGTTAGGTAGGTTCAGGCAGTGATAAATTCCATACTACAGGAGTGGATGTTTCCAGGAGCTTTCAAGGAGGCCGTGGTTCATCCCTTCTCAAAAACCCATCTCTTGATCCTACCTGTCTGGATAATTTCTGTCCAGTCTCCCACCTTCCCTTTTTAGGTGGGAAGCTGCCAGGCAACCACCTTCTCTACCACCTTCCCTTTTTAGGGGAGGTGGTAAAGAAGGTGGTTGCCTGGCAGCTTCAGAGGATGAAATAGATTATCTGGATCCCTTCCAGTCAGCTTTCAGGCCTGGTTATGGGACAAAACCAGCATTGGTTGCACTTGTTGATGATCTCTGGTTAGAGCAGGAGAGGCAGTACATCCGTCCTTGCTCTCCTTGACCTCTCAGCAGCCTTTGATACCATGGACCATGGTATCCTTTTGGGGTGGCTGCAGGGTTTGGTGCTGGGTGGTGTGGTTTTGCGCTGGTTTGACTTTGTTCTCCAAGGTCAGGCCCGATCAGTATTGATATGGACTTAGAGGTCCAACTGGCAAAAGATTACACCTTTTTCTGAGAGACACACAAATCCTTTTCTAAAATTGTTATGATTCACAAGATAATTAAAGCTAACATTCTTCCAAAATCCTTTTCCGGTCACAATCCAATGATGTTACACCTTAAATTTAGTTCCCAGTCTTTTAAATGGAGATTAACTGAGTCTATTTTGCAGAGACCAGAGTTTGTCGAAGTATGCAAACAAGTACTCCAAGACTATTTTAACAACAACCTGGGTAAGGGAACTAACTTGTCAACAATTTGGTACACTTGTAAAGCTGTGATACGAGGATATTTTATACAATACTAGTAAGGGTACCCGTGCTTCGCTATGAAACTATGTGATCGGGCAAGTTTTTGGGTAGGAAAATAAAGGGGAAAAATTCTGCCTCTGCCTACCAGCATCCATCGGTATTTATCTGGCTAGCATCCTGTCAGTATGTGAGAGAGTTCAGGGCTGTTTGGAAACTGAAACAGTATTTGCTGTGTGAGTAAGGAGACAGCAAGGAGCCTGGGCGTGGCATAGCTCAACTGCAGTAGGAACAGATTTCTTTTCAGGTGGGGAGGGGGAATAGCACTCCTTAGCATCAGAGCATGTTGATAATAATATAGGAAATACTAATGCTCTGATGGTCATTTCGAAAAATCCTTTGCTAGTGAGCACCTAGAAGCCAAGAGGAACATACGTGCCAAATTTCAAGTTTGTAGGCTTTACAGTTCTGGAGATTTGGTGATGATGCGCAAGTGGTATTTTGCTTTTATATATATAGATTCCACAATGGATGTCCCTCTCATTGTCATCATCACCAACGAAGTATATCTGGAGAAATGAAGGCTGCTGCTAAGGCCCCGCCATGATACTTCCTATCCTGTGGTAGACCTGCCCCTGCACTTTGAATGTTGGCATAAAATTTCCCTCCTTCACCTCTCTGGCTCCAAAAGATGTCATTTGGAAGCATCTGTTGTACTTCTGGACAGCAGAAATTGGTTTGCCATTGGATGCTGGTGGGTGAGAAGGCTGTGTAAGGGTTCAGGGTAGGGCTGAAGGGGAGGGAAGTAGACTTTACTGCCACTGCAGCACATGCCGGGACTCTCATCCTGCCACTTTAGAGCACGGCACCAGGCACAAGGTAACCGAGGTCCAAGATCAACAACCTTTTCCCTGGAATAATGAATCTGAAAACATGGCTCTTTCAGCTTGCTGACCTGGACTGATGGGGGAGTGTTTTAGGGTTTTTAGTGTTGGTTTGTTAATTTTAATTATTATTGGGATGTTGTTTAATTGGCTTTTTAATGTTTGTATTGGACGTTTTTTATTGTTGTAAGCCGCCCTGAGTCCTTCGGGAGATAGGGCGGCATAGAAATCCCAATATAAAATAAAATAAATAAAAATATTGAAAACCAGACAGATACTTATTAGTCCAAGGCATTGATCTCATTTGTGACTGAGTAACACAGGGGTTATTAGATGTATACTTTTTTATACCTTGTCTACTGACTTGGGGATGAGTTTGACGATATGGTTTGTGCATGCCCGAAGATGGTGGTCCGGGAGTGAATAAGCTCCGGAGGAATGGGGGCTTTTTGTCGGCCTGCTGGGGAAGAGGGCTGGTGCAGTCTTCCTTCGACCCCTCGGGCTTGTTCCTTAGGAACTTGTCTGTCCGGGGGGGTTGGAGATGGTCGCATGCCGATCGGGGGTGTAGAGCTGCCGGGCTGTTATCCCGGCACCCGATCGGCTTGTTATCCGCGGCGCAGTGCAGAAGATGGGGGCAGCGGCTGCCGTGGTGGTCAGAGATAGCAGTGGAAGACAGCTTGGAGCAGCCGGTGGCAGTGGCTATAGCAACGGAGGTGAGAGCTTCGTCGCTGCCAGCTTTATGAGGGTGAGAGCCTCACGAAGAAGGACTGTGGGGGGGGGCAGGACAAGGTGGCTGAGAAGGCACGTAATATCTTTGGAGGCAGTACTGACAATGAAGAGATGGAAGATCAGGGCGGCGGCTCTGGAAGGCAGCGGTTTGGCCTGGCGACCGGCGATGACCAGGCAGGGGCTGAAGGAGTTTCTAGTCACCAGAGGAGGAGCTCCTGTGGAGGTCGGAGTCCTGGGCCTTAGGCCTTCATCTACTGCTGCCTGGGAGTCGCTGCCTGGACTGGCAGAGAGCTTTGGGGGTTGGATTTGGATCCTCCCTGGAAATCTCTCGGTCCCCTTCATTGGAGGTTGTGGGGGCAGCAGGACCCAATTTGGTTCTTGCTGGTGGTCCTTTCGGCTTCTATTTTGCCCGTTCTCCTCAACCAATAACTCCATCTATTCCATGGACATCTCCTGATTCTGCTATTTGTACATCTCTGAACTCTGACTCTGCACTTTATCTTCTGCACTTTAAAGACCTTTGATATTTATTGCTGCTCTAATTCGAATTCCCCTTCTCTGTTGTCACCGACCATCGTCCTTGACTATTGTTTAGGCCTGCTGTTGTGAGAGAACAGCAGGCTGCTTTGTTGCTCCAGCCCGGTGAGAACCACCATGGTGGGAGTATGGTGGTTGGACCATATTTTCATCTGGCCCCCCTGAGGGATGGTGAGAGAGCCTTCCGGGGTCACGACATGATAACTGTAGGTGCTGGTTACAAGGACTGGAGACGATAATAACGACTTTTAATTTTAATATATTTTAACATCAGTAATCATCTGCGGCCGTTTTTATCTTCCCTATCCTCTGTTTTAATTCTTACCATGATACTGGCTTATTCACCTATGGAGTTGCGGGCCTACAGGACTGTTCCCTTGTCCCTAGTATGGCCCGTGGGGGTATCAAGAGCTTACCTTTATGACGGATTGTTAGATCTCAGAGGTGGCACTGCACCACCAAGGGGGGTAATTTTAAATTGGGTAAAGGGAAACTTTTAAATTTTTTGCTTCGTTGTCTTAAAGGGCTAGGGCGGGGGGAGGGTTGTCTGTCTGGGCATGTAGTTGATCAATTTTTGCCCAGACAGGAAGGAACTCAGTTCAGCCCAACTGGGGATTGCGCTGTGGAGGGGGGGGAGGGGGGCCCGTTGGACTCCGGAGGCTGAGGTGGGGATGCCGATCCCCAGGGCGATCGGACTTGGCGGGGGATGGAGAGGCGGGGAGTCATATCGCGTGAAGGGAGCGCGCCACTGCTGTTTAAGAGCTGTGGCATGCTCCGACTCCCATGCCTCTGCCCACTCCCCCGGGGATACGGGACTCGGAGGCCCTGGGCTCAGGTTGGTGTATTTTAATGCCAGGTCTGTGGTTAATAAGGCTCCCCTCCTTGGTAAATTAATCAGGGAGGAGGCCGCGGACCTGGCCTGCATCACTGAGACCTGGTTGGGGCCGGAGGGTGGAGTGCCTCTGGTTGATTTGTGCCCCCCAGGTTTTCAGATTTTGCACCAGCCACGAGCTCAGGGAGGGGTGGGGGTTGCTGTTGTTTGGGAGACCTTGATTCCAAGGGAGGTCACCGTTCCTCAGATAGGTGGGTGTGAAGCCCTCCTCTTGAGGTTAGGGCCTGGTGGTCAGTTGGGCCTGTTGCTGATATACCTATCCCCCAACTATGTGGCAACGCCCTGCCTGGGCTGCTCGATGCCCTCTCAGGAGTGGCGGTGGAGTTCCCAAGCCTTTTGGTTTTGGGTGACTTCAACCTGCCCTCCCTGGGGACGCCGGGATTGGCCCAGGAGTTCATGGCTTCCATGGCAGCTATGGACCTGACCCAAATAATACAGGCCCCACACATGAGGGGGCAACACACTCGACCTTGTTTTTGTCTCGAACGTTGTGAGTGATCTGGGGTGGGCACCGTGAATGTCCAACCCATAGCATGGTCAGATCACTATCTCCCGTGGCTGGTCTTCCAACAAGCAGCCCCACACCGTTGGGATGAGGAGCCACTGAGATGGTTCTGCCCCAGACGTCTGATGGACCCTGAAAGGTTCCAGACGGAACTGGGGTTTTGCCCACCTCCCTTATCCACAGCTCGCCGAGGTACTGGCGGCCACCTGCCAACAGGCTGCTACTGAGGCCCTCGACCGAGTTGTCCCTCATGCCCCTCACTGCAGAGATCCCAGGCGGCTCCTTGGTTCACGGAGGAGCTTAGGGAGATGAAGCGGCATAGGAGGGGTTAGAGAGCAGGTGGAGGTTGACCCACTCCGAACCGACCGAGCCCAGCTAAGAGCCTATATTAGGACTTATCTGGTAGCTTTGGGGGCGGCGAAGAGGTCATACCTCTCCCTCTCATAGTGTCTGCAGATGACCGCCCAGCTGCCCTGTTTAGGGTCACCCGCCTCCTCTACATCGGGGACGGGTTGGATCCTATGCAGGGTAGGGCTGAGGAATTTGGTCAGTATCTGTTGGATAAGATCGCCAGATTCGGGAGGGCTGGACTCTAATTTGCAGTGGTCTGAGGAGGGAGGGGCAAGAAGTCCGCCGATATCATCTGGGCTGAGTTTGATCCTGTTTCCGGGATGAAGTGGACAGGATTATGCAACGTTTGAGTTCCACCACATGTTTGTTGGACCCGTGCCCTTCCTGGATGGTGTATGCCGCCAGGGAGGTCACGCGGCGCTGGCTCTGGGCAGTAGTCAACGCTCTTAAGGGAGGGCTCTTTCCCCGCCGCCTTGAAAGAGGCGGTGGTGAGACCCCTCCTGAAGAAGCCTGCCCTGGACCCTGCCATATTGAACAACTTTCGTCCAGTCTCCAACCTTCGTTTTTTAGCGAAGGTTGTTGAGAGTGTGGTGGCTCAACAGTTTCCGCTTCCTGGATGAAGGACTATCTAGATCCCTATCAATCGGGCTTCCGACCCAGGTTCAGTACAGAGACGGCATTGGTCGCACTGGTGGATGATCTCTGAGGCGGGACAGAGGTTTTTCCTCTGTCCTGGTCCTATTAGATCTCTCGGCGGCTTTCGATACCATCGACCATGGTATCTTATTGCGGCCTTGAGGGGTTGGGAGTGGGAGGCACTGTTCTGCAGTGGTTCTCCTCCTACTCTCTCGGGCTGCAATCGGTGCTGGCAGGGGGCAGAGGTCGGCCCCAAGGGCTCTCATGTGGGGTCCCAGGGGTCGGTCCTCTCACCCTCCTGTTCAACATCTATATGAAGCAGCTGGGCGAGATCATCCAGGGTTTTGGGTGAGGTATCATCAGTATGCTGATGATACCCAGTTATACATCTCCACCCCAAACCAAATCAGTGATGCCCTCTCTGTGATGTCCCATTGTTTGGATGCGGTACGGATCTGGATGGGCAGGAACAGACTGCAGCTCAATCCGGCCAAGACTGAGTGGCTGTGTGTGCAGGCATCTCGCTTCAATGAGTATATTCAACCTTTGGCCATAGGGGGAGAGGTGTTACCCCTGTGGATAGGGGCAGAACCTGGGGGTTCTCCTGGACTCACGGCTCAGTTTGGAGGAGCAGGTGGGAGCTGTGGCCAGGGGGACCTTTGCCCAGGTTCGGCTGGTTCGCCAGCTCCGCCCTTATCTGGATCGAGATGCCCTTCGCACGGTCACTCACGCACTTGTTACATCCCGACTACTGCAACGCTCTCTATGTAGGACTGCCCTTGCATACCATCCGGAGGCTCCAGCTGGTGCAGAATGCGGTCAGGGTTGTGATGGGAGTTTCGATACTCCCATGTTACCCCTCCTGCGCGAGCTGCATTGGTTGCCGGTTGCCCTCCAGGTGCAATTCAAGGTTTTGACGTTAACATTCAAAGTCCTTCATGGCATGGGTCCGGGTACTTTGGAGCGCCTCCTGCCGATATCAAATACCGGTCGCCTGTGCGAGCACACAGGTTGGGACTCCTCGGGTTGCCGTCCACGCGACAATGTCGGCTGGCGGTGACCCGGGGAAGGGCCTATTCTATATCGGCCCCGCCTTATGGAATCAGCTACCCCTGAGCTCGGCTGGCTCCCGATCTCTCCTCTTTCCGGCGCGATCTAAAACCTGGTTATTTTTACAGGCTGGGCTGGACTGATCTCCTGGGGGAGAGGGTGGGTTTTAAATTTGATTTTAATTCGGTTTTATAGTTGTATTTTGGCTTGTCTAGTTTAATTTCTTTTAAAATAATTTATTGTTCTGTGTTTTTATCTGTGAGCCGCCCCAAGTCCTTTTTGGAGAGTGGCATACAATCAAAATAAATAAATAAATAAATAAATAAATAAATAAATAAATAAATAAATAAATAAATACTTGTTTGCAGCTTCCCTTGTGTTTTCCTAATTGCACCTGTAAATCTTTCTCTGCGTTTTTTGCTTCTTTTCCCTTTAACTGGTGTTACAGTAGAAGGAACAGATTCATCTGAACTGAGGAGGAAAACAAGGGGGAAAAAACCTGCCTCTGCCTACCAGCATCCATCGGTATTCATCTGGCTAGCGTCCTGTCAGTGTGTGAGAGAGTTGAGGGGCGTCTGGAAACTTAAACAGTATTTGCTGTGCGAGCAAGGAGACAGCAAGGAGACAGGGCGTGGCTTAGCTCAAGTGTTGTGTAGTAAAGCTGTTTGCTGCTGTGAAAGTAAAACTGAAACTGAAACTCCTCTCCTCTGTTTATGTTTTGCATTTGGAACAGATTTCTATTCAGGTGGGCAGGGGGAGTAGAACTCCTTAGCATCAGTGTGTGTTAATAATAATATAGGAAATACTAATGTTCTGATAGTCATTTTGAAAACTCCTTTCTTAGTGAGCACCTAGAAGCCAAGAGGAACATACGTGCCAAATTTCAACTTTGTAGGCTTTACGGTTCTGGAGATTTTGTGATGATGCATGAGTGCTTTTTCGCTTTTATATATATAGATTAAGAAGAAAATGTATTGAAAAATTCAAAAAGTGATAGATGAAATTAAACTCAAGGAAAGAGAATGTCAAAAATCACCAGAAGACTGTAGTATTCTCAATCAATTAAAACTATTGCACCAAAAATTTCTTTGTTGACCATTTTGGATATTGAAAAGAAATCGAAATATACTAGAGTTTTTTGAACATGCAAATGAAATGGAGATGGCTGGTGCATAAACTTCAGGAAGGAAATAAGACATATGGATAACAAAAATATCCAAAGACTCTTTTGGAATTATTATACTAATCTATATAAGAAAAACCAAGTTCCATTAGACCATACTGATGATTATATACAGGTGAAACTCAAAAAATTAGAATATCATGCAAAAGTTCATTTATTTCAGTAATGCAACTTAAAAGGTGAAACCAATAGACTCATTACATGCAAAGCAAGGTAGTTCAAGCTGTGATTTGTCATAATTCTGATGATCATGGCTTACAGATCATGAAAACCCCAAATCCACAATCTCAGAAAATTAGAATATTCTGAAAAGGTGCACTATTCTAGGCTCAAAGTGTCCCACTCTAATCAGCTAATTAAGCCGTAACACCTGCAAAGGGTTCCTGAGCCTTTAAATGGTCTCTCAGTCTGGTTCAGTAGAAATCACAATCATGGGAAAGACTGCTGACCTGACAATTGTGCAGAAAACCATCATTGACACCCTCCATAAGGAGGGAAAGCCTCAAAAGGTAATTGCAAAAGAAGTTGCATGTTCCCAAAGTGCTGTATCAAAGCACATTAATAGAAAGTTATGTGGAAGGGAAAAGTGTGGAAGAAAAAGGTGCACAAGCAGCAGGGATGACCGCAGCCTGGAGAGGATTGTCAGGAAAAGACCATTCAAAGGCGTTGGGGACTTTCACAAGGAGTGGACTGAGGCTGGAGTCAGTGCATCAAGAACCACCACACACAGACGGATCCTGGACATGGGCTTCAAATGTCATGATTCCTCTTGTCAAGCCGCTCCTGAACAACAAACAATGTCGGAGCTCTTACCTGGGCTAAAGAAAACAGACTTGGTCTGTTGCTCAGTGGTCCAAAGTCCTTTTTCTGATGAGAGCAACTTTGCATCTCATTTGGAAACCAAGGACCCAGAGTCTGGAGGAAGAATGGAGAGGCACACACTGCAAGATGCTTGAAGTCCAGTGTGAAGTTTCCAGTCTGTGTTGATTTGGAGAGCCATGTCATCTGCTGGTGTTGGTCCACAGTGCTTCATTAAGTCCAGGGTCAATGCAGCCGTCTACCAGGAGATTTTGGAGCACTTCATGCTTCCTTCAGACGAGCTTTATGGGGATGCTGACTTCATTTTCCAGCAGGACTTGGCACCTGCCCACACTGCCAAAAGCACCAAAACCTGGTTCAATGACCGTGGGATTACTGTGCTCGATTGGCCAGCAAACTCGCCTGACCTGAACCCCATAAAGAATCTATGGGCATTGCCAAGAGAAAGATGAGACATGAGACCGAACAATGCAGAAGAGCTGAAGGCCGCTATTGAAGCATCCTGGTCTTCCATAACACCTAAGCAGTGCCACAGGCTGATAGCTTCCATGCCATGCCACACTGAGGCAGTAATTGCTTCACTTCCGGTGACGCCTCGGTGTGGCGAGGTAGGGAGAAATACTCTCCTCCCACCTGGTTTTTCCACTCTAGAACAGCCGCTCGTGGCAGGGTGAGTCTAAATTAACACTTGTGAGGAAGAAAACTTGGAGCTGGTTTGGGAAGTGCGATCCCAAACAGCCAAGAAGAGTCCCAAGTTCAGAGTGGAAGAAGCCAGTTGTCAGAGCTGGGCTGGCATCAAGGCGAGGCGCGGCCATTAGCGGGGCTGAAAGAGAGTTGCTGATCGGAAAAGAAAGTAAGAAGCTTGGTGAGAAGTTAGAAAGACTGGAAAAGACTCTGTGGGGACTGTTTAAAGGATTGGGCTAAAGTGGAAGAAAGCGCACAATCTTAGTGACTATCCCACAAAAATACAAAGCAGAAGACGAGTCTCACTCAGAGATCAAGACATTTAAATAAGAAAGTGAAAGTCCTGCAAAAGACTGAGAACACCATGAAAAGAGATCTCATCCAACTGGAGAAAGTGAGGCTGAGGTTGGAAGAGATTGGAAAACGAAGGGTGGGCTGAGAGAGCTACTGGACAGCTGGACATAGAGTCCCAGCAGAGGCAGCCACTGTGACAGAAGATTTAACGGAAAGAAATCAGACCAGAAGGGAACGTGCTGGGAAAGGAGGGAGAAGGGAAAAGTGAGTTCTGTGAATCTGAAAACTGTTAAAGACGCTTGTATGGACAGGGCATAAAGAAAGAGACTAAGCAAACTTTCACTTACTTTAGAAAGTGAGCAACACTCTGAAAGTATCTAGCAAAACCAAGAGAAAAGGGAAAGTTACAAAACTAATTCAAATCAATTAACATTTGAAACTTTTGTTGCTTAAACTTTTTGCTTAAAGAGAAAGGAAAACAGAACGCTTTTTTCGAGGCAAGGACTGCGGTTTAAATCAATCGAAGGAAGATTAAGGGAAGTTCCACCATTGTGACAGTGCATTTTTGTTCTGGCTGGCCATTGACATTTGGACAATTGGATAACCCGAAAGGAAGAATAGCAACCCAAAGACCGGAAGGAGTTCACTACTACACGATACCACTGTGTTTTATTTGTACTTTTCATATATTTAAAC